>NNCF01134622.1:120353-204708 GCA_002313205.1 Laupala kohalensis
TTTAAGCACTATACTCAGAATAATCTATAGTTCGATAATAACTTACATGTATTTTTTTGCTTAAAATTACAAACATATTGACATTCTATTAGTATTATAACTCGCAGCTAACTTTTTATCTTATCTAGGATTTTTTGCTGAATTTTTTGAATCCGCCTCTGCCTTAGGGCCCTTGATCGGAATTGATGGGATGGTCCCTTGCTTGCTTCCGGAGAGTAAATTAGTTTTCTTTTTCCCTCCACGTGGTCATACGCAGTTTGTACTGTTTTTTGACAATAAATTTATTTATTTATATTTATTTATTTAAGGAAGATCGAAAGATCAAATCTTCAAATTATGCTTCTAGCATCCGTAAGTGTATATTATACGGTCCTTTAGTTTTCTTCGATTATTAACAAAGTTAACAAAATAATTTTTAATTTCACTAAAGCTAATACAATTTTTAGTAGAACTAAATTCAGAATGAAGAATTAAGGTCGAATATTTTTAGTTTCACATATTTCTTTAAATAGGTGTTTCTAGAACTTTGCAAAACTTTTTTTTCAACTAAATTAGTAGTAGTTGAAATTTCTCAACTAAAACGATTTGTTGAAAAAATAGTTGATTTGTTAAATCAACCATTAATAGTTGTATTGTTCGGTTTAAAGCTAAAAGCTCATTAATTTTTCTGATATAATTGGTTAAATAGTTTTCGAAATATAACGTAGTAGAAAGAACCAGAAATTCTGCTGTAAAACGGGAAAGTTCTTGCTCTTCTACCATTTAAAAATGGTACACCGAAAAACCTAGAAATCCGTTTTTATACATTTGTATTAAAAACTTTTACAAACAGTTACTTCGTGACTATTTGTATCCTAGTTATTTCGTGAGATACAGCAAAAAGTCGAAAACCTTTATTTCACCCCAATTTTCCCCTTTAAAATGGGAATTTTGTAGAATCCGTTCTTAATGATCCCTTCAATACAAAAATAACATCGTCTCGAAATTGCAAGTTCCAATATTAAATAGATTTTTCTTTTTCTCGACGAAGATAAATGACTCAGTCGGAAAGGACAACGGTCCTACAGAGATGTATAGAAGACATACGGTGCTGCATCTTACTGCATCGGTGTCACGTGGCACCTTGGCGCGGGTAATATTCATCTCAGGTTCTTTTCTTCAGTGAAGTCTTTTTTATACGAATACTAACATTTTCAAAAGTAAATCTGAATGTATTGCACGAGAGGCAACATGAGCATGCAACCTGCGTCCTCGGTCCGCACACCATTCGATTTACTTTTCGTCCTCACAAAAAATTGACTCATTTTCTTAACACGAGTCACTCCACTGTTTGTCGTTAGGTTTCACCTACTGAGTAAAGAAGTTCTGGAAGGCAAAACCGCTCGAGAACTCGAAATCTACCTTGCGTTCTCCCTATCTACGTGATCCTCCGAAGCGAGGTGCGGACTCGGCCACGTGACCAGGATTCGGTGATCTCCGCTACCCTCCCTTCCGCGTGTCGTAATTGATCTGCTCACTATTTGAGCTGAGAGGGAAGATAACAAGTCTCGCCTCTACGTGCGAACCAATGAGAAAAATATATGATGAGGGAGTCTATGATGAGGGTCTATTGTTTGCGGTTCCCAGGACTCTTGAGAACTGTGAATATCTACTTAGTGTGAAGTGAAAACCTACAAAGCAACAATTAACTGTAATGAAGAAGAGATTCAATTTATACTGACAAAAAACAGGAAGAAATTAATTCTGGGTAAATTTTTGCTATCTGGCTCAATACAGGTTTTTAGAGCGTTCATTAGAACCTAGTAAGAATATATTTATTAACGTATATTATATCAAATACTTTCAAACGTCAAATACATTTATCTGCATTAGGTTATCTAAGGTAAGATAATTCCCATACTGAACAAACCTTCTTTCTTAAATGTGCACGAAATCATTGGTGGGAAAGAGTCCGTATGGCGATAAAAATAATGCTGAATATATAAAAACGTTTCACTCGCATATTTAACGTTTAATACGGATAATTCCGCGTCAAGTGGACCAGGGTTGTATGGACTGGATGGAAATACTTGTTCAAAATACTTTCATCGGATTTTTGTCTGAAAGGAAGAACTACACAAATTTTCAGGTATGAAGATTATATATATATATATNTATATATATATATATATATAAAGAATTTGTCACAAAACGCGACCAATCTAGGGTCCACACACCAACCACACTCATACGGACTATAAGTAAAATTCGAAAACGCAAAGAGATAACATTCTGTGAATTTCAGAAATCTGTTCATGTATTAAGATATTAAATTTAAGACAAACGTCACAGCTATTAAACACTAACTCAATGCTAGATTAACAGCCAAAGAGTTACAGTGAAAGTAGTGATGAAATATTTTCAAGATTTTTAGAAACAGGATAAACTTTGTGAAGGTAAATCATACAATTAAATGATCACTATGTATGAATGTTTTATGTATATATTATGTGCGTATATGCCTTGCGTAATTGGACAAGCAACTTAATTGATTCAATCTCATGTATGGGTGTTTAAAAAAATCCTCACAAATATTTTTCACAGGTTACTTGGGTCTTGTCACTGTAATACCTTTCTTCAAGAATTGTCTGACATTTCCGATTCTAGAAGAAAATACCCACATAACATTCCCGTACAGAAATGTCAATCAGGGAAATTGTTGTGCCACTACTTACAATAGGATCAAGAGAAACTGTCAACATTAACGAACTTAAGTGCCAGAAAATAATTAAAGACACACTCTAGGTCTATTTTACTTTGTATTTGGTAAATAAAAACTGTAAACACAAGTAAAAAGGTAACTATACGGAAGAACAGTGGTTTTGATGGAAGAATGCGAAAACTCAAGAAATAACATTACTGATCTAGAACAAGAATATACGGATTGCAAATATACCGTTTCCTGGGAATCCCGCAGAGGCAGGCGACAGCGCGAAGACCTTCCATCCTTCGTAACACAGTACGCTGGTCGCCAAATGCGCGCCCTCTGCAACGGATTTCTCCGGACGTCTACACGGAATCCACTCTGTGTCAACAAAGAAGGAACCATAAAATCGGTCATAGTCGGCGCAGTCGCTGTGCTCATCCAATCCCTGCCCTCGTGACCTTTCTCCGTCATAAAACCAACTTCAAAGAACAGTTTATCTTCAGGGACAGTTTATATCTATCGAGGAAGCTTTACAGGCGAGAGAGCAGTGCTGCATGGCGCGAACTTCACTAATCATCGATTTGCTTTCCAAATGCAATTCTGCTTCTTTACTCGCCGGTAATGGTAGCAAATACTCTACCAAAGTAGTTTTACTAGCTTCACCTCATTCAGTTTTTTTAAAAAGCTGAGTTCTCAGAGAAGTCGTGATTTCAGAACACGATTTTCTTAGTATGTCGTCCAAAATACTGTCTTCGAATTTATCATCCTGTTCACTGATAATTAACTACCACATCAATTTTTACAATCCACATTAATAACGTAAATTAAATAATTAAAAAATATTTAGCGTGTTATTTGTTATGTTTTCCAAATCGTAGGGGGGGGGGGGAATTAGAAATACGCAAAACTGAAAATCTCTGCTGCATTGAAACATTATAATCGTCTTCATTACATTAAAGACGATGAAAATCTAATTTCTTACGTCTTTTCATCTGTCACTGATGTTAGTTAGATTACGCCTTGAAGTGTGTCTTTTCTCAATGTTTTTTTTCATCTGTGTTATATCATATTTAAATGATTTTTAAGGTCGTCTACACAATCTTTGCAACCCCAACAACCCTTTGACCAGTATCCCTCTCTTCCAAAAAATATAGTTGAATAATAATTTATTCTGGTTATAAATTATTTATTTTATAAAACTATAAGTACTTAATCAAATAATTTTAAAATATTTTTAGCATTATTAACTACAGGGTGGGCAAAATGAAACTGACCTGAAAAATATTAATAAGACTGACTCAAGATTGACCCTTGTTAATGAACACGATAACTGGCCATCACAAAAGGTGCTCCCAATGGCTACCGTTGACGTCGATACTTCGCTGTGCACGATTGATCAAACTTCAGCTCGGCTTGAGGGATAACAGCAATAGCGTTTTCAGTGTTCTGCTGTAGCTCTTCCAGTGTGTGAGGATTATTTGAGTACACTTGGCCCTTCAATTTGCCTCATAGGTAAAAATCACTGGGAGAGAGTTCAGGCAATCGACGTGATCAGGAGATTTTACTGCCTGCTGTCTGTCCTCTTCTCACCGAACAATGCACTCGTGTCAAGGTTCTCAAGGCGACGTGTGCTGTTGCTCCGTCTTACTTAAAATATCCATGAGTCGTTCATCTTCTGTGAGTTGATCCACAAATTAAACAGATTCAGGACGTAATGGTCATCATGAACAGTTTGGTGAAAGAATTGTGTTATGATGCGTCTTTAAACTCGTCATTAAACACACTTGCGCCACACTCTCACACGAACGAAGTGACACAGCAGAGAGCTTAAGACAGAGCGCAGATATGTGACAGCAACCGGTTGTTGCATCGACGTCGCCAGCGGCAATTTCCAGCATGTTCTGT
This sequence comes from Laupala kohalensis, assembly GCA_002313205.1. Classification (NCBI taxonomy): domain Eukaryota; kingdom Metazoa; phylum Arthropoda; class Insecta; order Orthoptera; family Trigonidiidae; genus Laupala; species Laupala kohalensis. The sequence continues at coordinate 124,945 of NNCF01134622.1, forward strand.
AAAATGCAGTTCTCCTGTTCAATAACAAGGGTCAATTCTGTGTTAGGATTATAATTATTTTCCGGACCAGTTTTATTTTGCCCATCCTGTATTTTATAATTTGTACATATACCACATATATTCCCATAAATGTTAGTAAATCTATGAAATTTTATAAACTTCAGTTGAGGTCCCGAAAAACGTATCCTATACATGGTAGAAACACGTTGATTGCAAGTGTTCGACGCAAAACTTGTTCGACGAAACACTTTGATTACAACTATTTTTGTTGGTCATAACAACGTATTAAGTAAATGCCTTGTTATTAATTACACTCATCTCTAAAGCTTCAGCAAATAATAAAGGTTTGACCTTATTTTCAGGGGCAATCATTTCCTTAATGATTTTCTTACTTCGACTCATAACCTCTACCAACTGCTAAGAATCTTCAAATATTACTAAGATATTTTACTGCTGAATCATTTGATATATTATTGTCCACTGTATGACAATTTTACAAAAATTAAATCTTATCAACATTTCCAATATGAATCTTTTTTTCCGTAGAATTAACTTTTTATCAAATAACACCATTCTCCATTACGCCAAAAAGGTTGTTTCACGTAATTATTAAATTTGAAAGTTACTTTAAATGACAGACGTTTCTAAGAACCCTTGCTTGAAAAGAATTATAACTGAGAAATATAAATTAATATTCATTCGTATATACCAATACTGTTCCCCTTTTGCCCCAGAACCGGAGGACAAATGCCCACCCCTTTTGCAATCATGTCTATGTAGCTAGTCGAATGGATTAAATGAATTTAACAATTATTTTAAATACGACTCAAAAATCTAAAAAGTAAATTTTACATAACCTACCTAATTCATATGTACATTACGAAACATCAGAATATGAAGAGGCAAAATACATCAGATCTCTAAATGCTTGTTAAAACTCGTTAATACTTGTTAAATTTTGTAAAAACCCATAAGTCGATCAGCAACATTCTAAGAAATCTCGCTTCTCCTCAGAATCATCTTCGAATGAAAACGAAGTTAGAATGTCAGGTTATATCCTAATAAGAATATTTAATTTAGAGATTTAATCTCAGTGTATTTTGCAATTCAAATGGTTATATTTTTCAGCATAATCTTCGATGGACCCATTTCATCTCCGGCAAATACATTCCGTATATATTCGCAGTACGTAATCAAGACCACTCATGTAATTATTTAGTAGAATAATTTGCTTTACCTTAACTTGAGGTTTTCACGGGTGGCGGTCATTTATGCTACCTCTTCTATACAATCATTGAAATTCTGAAAATGTTCACTACGATAACTATATTTAGGCGTAAAAAATCAGTCAAAGAAATAACAGGTTCACAGTATCAGGGCCTATAATTTGAGAGCGGACGATTTGTAAGAGCGACAAGCCACAATTAAAAAACAATTGTGTAAATGAAGGAAGGAAGGAAGTGATATTTGATAACAAATTGATATACCTGCAATGATGTAGGCTGTAAGTTATCTTCCATTTTGGACGTTTTGTCCTTTGATTAAAAATGGTAAAAAAAAATTAACTTTTTAATTTATCCCATGACACTGTTTTTTATATTAAAAACAAGACTGTGTAGATCCTTAAGAATGTCAAAATACTATTGCTAGAAAATTTTTCTGTAGACTTGTAAAATATTAAATTATTACTAGTTAAATAATTATTTCTCTACAAGCTAGAGAGAGAGAGAAATAGATCACAAAATCCATTTATCTCAAAACTTACAAAATGTCACTTAATGCCTACTTACTCTCAGCCCTTCAATTCGATGCAACGTCGATAATAACACAAATGCGAGACGTGGACGATAACGTTCGGGAAAATCTCCGAAGGGAAACAATGAAGCGAGAGCGAGTGAAGGCAGGGAGAATGCGTCCGAGAGGCTGAGGCAGACGGTCGTTAGACGCAATTACACTGGCCGCACCGCGAGCATGGAAATCGGATACAGTGCGTCCGCCATGAACGCTCCAATCCCGCGCCGACGCGCCTCTTGGTCGTCGCGTGGAAGAGCCGTGGTAGTTGCGGGGAGAGCGGGGAAAGCGTCGATGGAGAGGGTCGTGAAAACTGCCTCCGGAGGGAGGAGGCTGCGCATTTCCCGATTGGAGGACTTCCCGAGCGCCGCCGCGCCGCCTCTGACGCATCTCAAGAGCAGGAACTTGTAATTCCAACGGCTAAAAGATGGGCGGCAAATTCGTGCTCGGGAAGAGTGAGAACAAAGACGATTACGAAACCAACAGATCGCGTTACGAGGATTATCCGAATGTGTGCGCGGTGGGAAGGCACAGGATGTCCAAATGGATTGGACTAGGGATGATTTTTCTCCACTTTTCTGAATAAGACATTGCCTTCAAACTTCTAAAAGAGATCGCAAAAATAATTGAATAAATAACATATTTTAACTGTAGTTTAGAAATAGAGTGCAAATAGCGGGAAATTACAAAAAGATATTTGCTGTCGCAATAAAAAATATTGTTCATTCACTTATATTCTCCACTCATTTATTTCAATTAGATGTTTTTGAAAAAAAAAAGACTCACTTACGCAAATAAAGTTGTTTCCCAAGAGCAATGTCATTTTATGGTAAACTGGAGAAGATAGTGCAATATCGACGAAATCGTTGTGGGTTCCATTTCATCCACCCCGGCCCCCCAAATTGCAAATACAAATGTCTCGAACTGCTACTTGAAATGTATGTATGGTAATCACATTGGTAAAGGCCCTCTTGAAGTTAGGGATGACATTTCGTATTGAAAAGTAAGACTATTTCCTCTCTCTACGAGTAGCAGACAAATGATTCAAGACATTAAGTTCGTGAAATCTAATTACCTAAGTATCTAGCCGTTCTATAGAATCACGTAACGGTTTCTCCACAAGATAAGAATGTGTAACAAATTCAGTTTAGATAATGAAATATTACCATACAAAATTCTTTAAAAAAATGCATGTTATAATATTACTGTCGTAAACCAGTTTTCCCCAGCACCTTCACTATTGTCAATTTTATAGTTAGAAAACGCTCCGATAAAACAACTCAATAGGGAAGATTTAAATTAACAGTTATCATAAGTGCATACACTATTATTCAGCTTAGAAACAAAATATTTTTATTGAATAATTTAAATAGACATTAGTCATTTGGTAAAACTGAATGGTTAGTTTTTGAATCATCGGAAGTTTCTTGAAACTCCTTTGTCACAATACGTTCCGTCTTGTGACAAGAAGCAAACATGAAAATATGGAACGAGTTCTGCTCCGCTTTTCAGTAATGAATTTACTTTTGATTTTCCTTCTTTCTTTTTCTTATCGGATGCAGAACGGGTAGCGGGATCGGAAATGTGTTTGATGCTCATTGTCACGCTACTCCCCGGATGAAGCATGGCTGCGATTAAGGGAAATTATAATGGTTTCGTGCGTCAAAATGCAGGGTAGGAGACAGGTAAATTAAGGCAACATCGAGTAAATGAGCGATCTCACAGAAAGTACATTGTCTTACTTAATAGAGGTGGTATCGTATTTTTTTCCGGTTTTGGTTACAAATGGAGGGGTAGGAAAGTATATCAACACTCTTGGCTACATCTGAAAATAAATTTATTTGCTCATTCCCGATCGAAAAATCATATTCACATTCTATTGGAAGAATTACTTGAAGTGTAAAATCGCAGACAATAAATTATTAACGAGAAATTAACAATTGAAATTCTCAGTGGAAAGTAAATTACAGGCATGAACATTAGATTTGCCATGTGTTACTCTGTAAACGTGAGCGTTCTCGCACTTCAGTTCAGAAACGCAAATCAGTATCACGTAGAGCGTTGATGGAGCGCCGAGAGGACACTCACGACTCCATCCCGGTCACCGCTCGACCGAGAGAAAACACTTGGTCGCGTCCGCACCCACACAATGCAACCGCTGCGCAAGGGTTTGAGCAAACGATACTGCTACATTACCAATCGATTGGGACAAACGCCGCTGCAGCCCTGGCCTCGTTCTCCCCAGAGTCGAATCAAGCGTAGGAAGTGATAGTAGTGAGCCACTGATGATGAACTTGTGTTGAAAGGACTATGCGCCAGGCTAGAAGCCGTGGCGTGGATATAGGGAGGTATGTGATAGAAGCCGTGACGTGGATAAGGTGTGTTTCCTGAAGACACCAGTTCTCAGATTCAGGAAAACGTTTCCATGTTCTCATGTTTCTGTTGGAGGTAGAGGGAAACAAACTCGTCAGCTTCACGAGCCCCTTCGTCATTATTCCGGAGGACAAATATCTCAACGGATGTACCCACAGATCCCACGGATCCCAAGCAGACATAGGCATCAAACCGAAAAATAATGTTTCGTAGCGTAGTGTATTCACTTATTTGCAAATAGTATTCACATTTTGGTTTCAGTGTCGAAGACGTGCACCTTTCCATCATGATAGTAAGAAAATACCAAGTCCGCACTCATCCAGTCATTGCTTACGTTCCGTAATAGTTATATTAGTTACAGTCAACCGGGAAACCTAGATTTCTTCCCTGAAGCTTAGTCACAAGAAAGTGAGTCTGGGATGTTTGGTACCAGACGATGGACTGCAAACCAAATGTACGTTCTATATTAAGCATAGATAGAGTTAGCTAAAGATAGGTAATCTCTTAATGGTGGACATTCATTAACATGTAACAACAGAATCGGAAATCATCATGACATTTAATATTCTAAAAATATTCTGAAATGTTTATTTTCTCAACTAACTGGTACAATTTAATTCCGAACAATCTTAGAAAATTTCAAAAACTCCAGAAAAAAGGAATGGATACTAAAGAAAGTAAAAAAACGCCCGATCAATAAAATGCTAGTATTCATTTAATTTCTTAATATTCGATTAAAACAAGATCTAAAAAGTAAAAATAATATTGAAATATAAAAATCATTTATTTATGTATTTAGCATTATCAACAAAAAAATATACACTTACACATACTTTCACGCTATGCAATTTACTTTTCATTATTGTACTACAACTTGACTTTTCCCTTCTCAATAGATTTATTAAAAATTTAATAAACAAATCATTAAACATATTTTGTTATAATGTTATTCATCAAATTCTAATAATAAAAGAAAGAAAATATAAAAAATAAATTTACTTTAAAATATTTCTAAATCGATTTTACTTTTGTAATTATTTGGTAAGGGATAGAATGAATTAAAAGGAAAATACTTATATCTCTATCCGCATTTTATAAACTTCTTAATATAAAAATTATTTGGAAATACAATTGAAAAGTAAATTTGTTTTTTTTCCATAATTTTAAGAGTACTCCATTTTTTAAAGGTTATATAAGCATCGTTGTTTATCATGTTTTGTATACGTACAATGAAAAAAGTTTCAAGAACATAAAGTACGTCAAAAGTGATTATTATTTTTCGATAAACTCTGGTAAATGAAATTTATTAACTAACTCAGAAAATTATTGATAAGGTTAATATCATTCAATGAAGAATTTGACGAATTTTTTTTGACGAAATGAATTATTTACATTGAGCTTAGTTTGTATGTCAAACATAGCAAAAACAATAAAGAACTTAGTTCTCTAAGAACAATAGCTAGGTAAAGTGGAGGTTCCAAAGATGCCGCTTTTAATTGACATGAAAACTTTTAACGCATCTCACAAATTGAAATAGTCAATTCCAATATTTTCAAAAAACCTCACCTTTAAATTTCGCTTGAAACACAGAATACTCACCCGATACTGGTATTTTAAAGTATACATATCTAACAAATGATCACATTATTCTAGTTAGCTCCCTATTATAGCCCGTAGAAGAAAAACCCGTAGTTTTATTCCTGTTAATCATTTCATAATAATTTTCACGAATTATCATAAAAAAGCATTTCTTCCAAAAAGGAACATTTTTTTAGTGAGAAATGATTTATGTCATTGTCAGTCCTCGGTATTTTGCCGAAACCGTGGGACGAAATGCCTGCAAATAAATTGCATTTATATTTTCACAAAACCTCTCTCATTTCCGTGACTTCTACGAATGAAGGCAATACTTTCATGAGCGGCTAAATGGCTCGTTTCGAATAGCAACACTTCCTAATTTGTTGAAGTAGATGAAATTAATAAATTTGTTTATTTACGAAAGTGGATATTGAAAGTTGGCTCGATCGACCTCAATCTCTGAGATTTTGAAGAGGATTGTTCCCGTGGTGCTCATTCTGGAATGGAACCTTTAACTCTCGTCTCACGACAACAGAATGTAAAACAAAACACGGCGTGGAAGGCGCCGACACGGTCCATTAAGTATGTCCATGTCTTACATCGGTACCATCATCCCTCCCGACAAAACCAGAACTCCGAGAGGAGACTGCCACGTGGTAGTTCAGTAAACGAATGACGAAGGGGCGCGTGCGGGCGAGAGGCGGGGCGGAGACTGCAGGGACGCGACTGGCGAGGCGGTCGGTGGCGCCGTTGCGTTCTGCGCTGCTTTGAATCACAAGAGCAGCGTCCAATCTGGAGATGGTACGCTGCAATCTGTCTGACTGCCGGACACAAATCTTCCGCCCCTCAGCCCGCTCCCCTCTCCACCCGCCCGCTATCCGGCGCTCAGCGCGGGTGGGTGGGAAGGGCGCGCCGGAGGGTGAGACGAGGCGGAGCAAGGCGGGCATCTCGTCCCGGGACCACCACCCTCCACACACGGCTCGTACTTCTACTGAGCTCCCCTCCCCGGCTCTTCTCGCTTTTCCTTTCGCCCCCTTTCTTTATTTCGGTCGCTTTCACAGTCACGGTTTAGCTGGGTTCTGCCAATCGCTGCGCAGACCACACAAACAGCATCCCCGTCACAACTACTTGGCGTTGGGGTGATATTCTATCACAGTTTAAGTATTTGCTTTATGTTTTTATTAGTATTCTTCCCTCCCAAGTTGTTCAATTTTACACCTACTTTGGAATCTTTCTTCCTATTGACTACATCGTCAGCTCGTGCAGTTGTTTCATCTTCAATTATCTATAACACCTTCTCGTGAATGCCCTAAATCTATAATAATTTCAATAACATAGAAGTCAAACACTAGTCCTCACGCAGTATTCTCCTCGTAACTCCAGCCTTCACTAAATTTGTTAATATTCGTCGCTTCAATCTCCTCATAGCTGCCCTTGCATTTCTTTGCTCATCAGTTTCTCATAGTTGTTGTTCTTTTCATTTTCTTTTTCGTTGTATGATCTCTCACGCTCAACCACTAACAACATGAATCACCCCTCCCCAAACCAAACTTACATCCGAAACTTGTACCTCCACTAGTAACATTTCCTTTATTTTTGCACTCATCTGTGATTTCCAGACGTTTCTAGAATATCCTCCCCCCCTCGTTCGTAGCTTCATCCACTCCAGATTCCCTGATCGCGAACCGTAACTTCCTCGAATAATTTCTTCCTCCTCTCATATCTCCGAGTCCGTCCCCTTCTTTCTTCTTGCCGCAGATTGCAACGTTTTATTACCAGAAGCACTACATGGGAGGCTGCGTCCAAAGAGAAATGGAGAACGAGAGAGCATACTGCGGGTGAAGGAACCTGCCGCAAGAGACTTCTCCATCACTGTCTGCCAGACACCCGAGAGCTTGAATAAAATTTCTTTCTTTTAAGGCGGACAAAGTGGCCTTATTTCCTGGCGCTGAAAGGAGTGAACGCAGAATAAAGCTCATAGCAGAAGAAACGCGGGTAACCTGTTCCAGCAGTCTGGACAGTCCGCTTGAAAATGCTTCCTGCTAAAAGACAAAATTGCTTCGTTCCGGAATACCCACGAGGAAGATGATTCACTCGCGCCGCATCAATTACGATAAAAGGTTTCTACTATTCTCGTCTTTCTGGTTGTTCATAAATCAGAGTAGTAATGTGGACTTTTGTCCAAAATATTTTATGGTAGCCTACTCTTAAAGCAAATAATTTGTAAAGACGAAAAGCTATGAATATCAAACATCTCTTACAATCTCGAACAGTTTTGCGTTTGGTTGAAATACAAAGCGAGATAAGATCAGTCTAAAACGAAATAGAATTTCGAAAATATTTTTCTTTAAAACAAAATTAGGCATCTGGTCGCAGCACAAAATACGACGGGTTTCTCACTATGTTTTGACGATTCGAAATAGATAGGGGCAGTCTAGAAGAAAAAATCTAAATTTCGTATTTTTTATATTTTCTTTGTTTTCTGATTCTCAAAGTTAAAAACAGAGTTACTAAGTGTTCTTTATTTACATGACAGTATACACAATTTACGCTCTTTTATCATAATTTGGCCACTTCCATTTCTTAAAGATTTTTCGTATTGGTGATCCATAGCTGAAATTAAAAAAAGAAAAACAAAGTTTCAAACAATCTACATTTACGAAAGTGTAAATTTTACAGCTGGTTGATGTTTTTATCTATCTTTTAAGTGCTAGTCTCGAGAAGAGAAGATTCCGACAATGTAAATAAAATTAGCATTGCATCTTTAACCGTAAACAGATTATTACTAGAATACAATGCAACGAGTCCTGATGAGTAATATGAATACAATAGAAATGTCGACGCGTCGATATAACTTTGACTAAACCTGGAGATATGATGAGGATGTTTTACTGTTTTTTGTTTTCCTACCCTTAAAATACTGCTGATACAAAGTTGTACCAAAACAATGGAACGTTGTCGAGGCCTCTGAAAAAACAAAATTATACTTTTATTAGTTGTTTGATGAATTGATTCAGTTAGATTACTAGTTAATTTATTAAACTCTCGCAGTCATACGAGAATTTATGCTCCAAAAGGTTGAGTATCCCTTAGCACAGAATCTGAAGAAATGTCTGTTTAATGATGTGTTGAAGATGACAATTTTTCACATAGAAGGTATATATACTTTTATTATATAGTTACATCCAAAAAAGGAAACAATATTACTAAACGATGAATATTAAAGTATCATATAATATACAATGTAATAAAACGTCTTTTTGCTAAATCAGTCATATTTAATTATATTAATGCTCAGCGATATATCAACGGAGTCTCGACGAAAGATTCACTTCGCCCACTGTTTCTCGCTTTTGTAGCTCTCCTTTTTTCTCAGCACGACAGCGAACGACCTTTCGGTCAGGAAGTTTCGTGAAGTAGCCGTCGAAGCACGAGGGGCGAACACTGCATTAGCACGTGGTGGTTAGCCAACTGAACGAAGAGTAGAAAAATTCTTCGAAATTTACTGACAGAAAGGAAATATTGGGAAAAATCAAAGTGCATTAGATTGAACAGGATATAAAGTCATTTGTAAACACTTTTGAGTTATTCTTCTATATCGAGAGCAATCATGGTATATTCCAAAATACATTAATCTTCGGCAACAGCGACAAAGTTAAGATCGTAATACAAATATCCCACTAACGAAAGAAAAACAGAAGTGGATTCGAATCCAGTCAAAAGAATTTTTCCCAGTTTTCATAACAGTGATACTAGTTAAATATATTTCATAAACTAGTGAATAAAATGCAGCACTCCTTGAATTGGGGATATACCGATTTGGGGTATTCAGATTTTTACCTATTGTTTTCCTCCCAACCTACCACTCGTAATTCTGAAAATACCTCGTATCACTTTCCAACAAAGGTGTTAACGAAATTGTATTTGCATGTGTGCACCTATTTCAATGTAACGGCCGATTTCCGACTTTCTGTGCATAAAAACAATTTTTCAAAATTTTTCGTTCAATAATTTTTTAAATATAAAAGCAATAAATACAACATAAATAATGAAATAAATATATTACGATTGAAATAAGTAAATACTCAATAGTATAATATAATCTATAAAGAAAATGTTCTTAAATTCATTTTCTCAAATTGTAGTTTACAAAGAAAGGTGTCCCAATGTGCATTCGCCGCCAGCGCCTAATTTAATAAGATGGGGAACATAGCCGCAGGAAATGAAATATTAGTGAGGACATAGATGGAAATAGTTGACAAATAGTTTATTGGAAGATAATTGCCCACGATGAGCAACGGAAGAAAGGTTTTAGGCAAATATCGCATATATTTTCGCTGTAACTACACATTTCTAGCTGATTCTGTAAAACAATTAGAATATTTAGATCCAAATTGTATTCATTGTTTATTTTCATGTACAACTTATGTAGTCTATATTGTGTGCTCTCATTTGAATATTTCATTATATCAATCAATTTGAAGGAATTCAATGTACTCTACAAAGCTAAAATTTATATTTAACAATTCTTGTTCAATTATATTATTATATTGAATAATAATTTCGAATATAACTTTGTTCATTAGATTTTTGTAAATGTACATTATGTAAAACAGAATATTAGTCGGCGATTAAAACCACGTTCCTATGATCTAAGAATCCGTAGTAATATGAAAATTATAATACGGAGAGATAAATTGATAAATTATTTAAGTTGGGTTAGAGACAATATTCCCAGATTCTGGTTAATCTCAAGAAAATGTAATGCATCGTTAAACTGCTGACTACAGCTCAAATTACTTTATAACGAGAACCGTCTTGATCACTTTTCTTTCAGCAAGTATCCAGTATTCATCAAATTTCATGACAATAAACAGTAACTATTAATTAGAAAGAAAAAACGACAAAATATATTTTTTCATTGCACCGTGTTCTCTTAATGGATTGTTTTTATGTTCCTTTGGTGATGATTACTGACCCCAAATTTCCTATGGAAGGTAGATTTCCCTAACATAAGGAGTCCTTCTCGGTTCCTCCTTGAAACGCACCGAACCTTCTGGTGTTCCAGGAGTATTTTCATCACGACCTATTTGTGGGAAAAAAGAAGCGGATACGTGTCACTTGGTTTGTTTTCAAGAAAAAAATCCCATTTCTTGTCTTTTGTCAAATCTTTGGCGACACTAGTGTTCTTCTCCATTTACTAACATTTGCTCATGTCTCCTCTAAACAATGTGAATACAGGGTATTAGTTTAAGCATCATCAGGATGATTACCAAGATAGTAGTTTAACCTGCCTCCCGACAGAAAAAGTGGCATTAATTCATTTACTACAGCAGTAGACGGATGATAATACATTGACTACTTTTTAACAACCTTAAGTGTCTGTTCCGAACAAAATTCATTCTTATTTCCAAATTAACTTATTCGCTTTCTCGTGAAAATATTACTACCCATCTGCCAACCAAATTATCTGATATTCCCAGAACAATAAAATAAACCAGCGGTAAAATAATTAACGCTCATTGCCATCTTAGGCCTTCATCTACCAGAACGAAACATATTCGCAACTATTTGTTTTTTCAGCACACTTTTATTGTCCATCCTGGGACAGGTCTCAAAGGACAGTTTCCAAAGGGCACCCCTGGTCCTCGAGGCATTTGGTGGCAACACATCTGCTTCATTTCTCTCTTCCCTCCTCAACTCTCCCGTCCTCCCTTCTCGTATAAAATATTTACCGATATGAAGAAGAAAGAGGTGTAGGCGAAAGCATACACCGTAAAGTGATGAGTGCGGAGAAGATTATGATGAAAATTCCCAACGTAAATTAATGGAAATTACCTCAGCATGGAGGTGAATGGCGAGGAAATATGAGGAATCGCAAAGAGACAAGGATGTCAGCGGGAAGTAGGTCGGCGCTATCGTCGAACACAAGAGTGGGTGGAAATGGTCGAAGTAACGGCAAAGGCGTAAAGAGGATGATAACTGAGACAGCGCAACGAAGCGCGGCCATCGGGGACGACATTCTACTCGTACACGTTGATCGCTGGGGAGGCGACGGAAACTTAGCGAAGAGGGAGAATACGTCGCTAACGTGGGCCATACGCGTCGATTCAATTAGCCACCGTGGCGAGGGGGACCTGTCTTTTCCTTCATCTCCACCTCCTCCTCCTCTGCAGACATCAGCTCCATCGTCATCGCTTGCACCGCCTCCGCCGCCACCATGCCATCTGGCGGGCCACGGCTAATCCCGCGCCGCCGCTAAGTCGGCCGAGTGTTTACTGAGCAATCGCGGGCAGTTTAACGCCCTGCCGCCCCAGGGGGGCCCCCAGGGTGCGGCAGCCGCCGCGAGGAGGGAAGCGAGGAGGGATCCCACGTCAACCTTCCCTGCGTTCCCAACCGCCGATACGTCGTCCTCTCACGCAGCGTCAACATCCACCGAGTTAGTCCACTCACGTTAAGACGAGTAGAAATAACAATATCGCAAATTAATCTCTTTTGGACTTATTGTTTGTCAGAGTGGACTAAATATTGCGTAACGTTATTAACAAAATGAACAATTAAACTTTAATTCTAAGAAACTAAATGAATAAATATATAAAAACTGCTGTCAAAAACGCGGTTATAAACCACGTATGACCAGGTGGAAGACAATTAACTAATTTACTCTCCGGAAGCAAGCAAGGGACCGTCCCATCAATTCCGATCAAGGGCCCTAAGGTAGAGGCAGATGTATCACTTTTCACCCACCGCCCGAATCATGGCACGCATTAAGAATACAAATACTTGGCTTCTTTCTCTACTATGTACAATATATTTGATATATTTTATAATATTTTCATAATACGTAGAATACCAACTATTTTAATTTAACATAATACAAAAACAGTTATTTAACAAATACGTACTATTATCAAATATTTAAATAATTTTGAAAATATTGCTAATTAATAATAAAAATCGAAATAACTCAAAACTCGAGATTAATAGTAACAATAGTGTTAATGAGACTGTTAATGAGCTCAGAGAGCAAGTACCAGGCCAAACCAGAAGTACTAATGAAATTTAGGTGTGGGCACGGGAAGGCATTGCGTGTAAATAGGAAGAGACAATTCCACACGTTTATTCAATACTGTAGAGGCTGTGCATAGTCAAACGCTTCGCCATGCACAATTGCAGGACAATCTCATCATGGCGTTAAGCCTACTTTTTGGGGAATCTTCTTACTACTTATGCATTTGTTCATTGTAATTGATACCAACATCACAAATGCAACATGAATGCTTAGATATTTTTTTAGCGTACGATAATTATTAAACTCACGATCAAACTAGAGCAATAACAGATTATAGTATTGAGGTATTATAAAAAGAAGAATGTAACTTATTGTATGATGCTCAAAATGTGGAAACTACAGTAGCAAATTTTCGTGTGAAGAGCGAGTAAACCAAAAATGAAAATATTATTTTTAGCGAATAATCCATGTTACATGCGCTAAAGACATACAAGGAGTGTAACGAAGTCGATTTTTGACGTTCTTTGTCTCTTAGAGAATGATGCTGACGGAAATTATTGCATAAGTGGAGCAGCCCAGTGGAGTTACATTAATATTAATCATGAGGTCTCCTCCCCTAAGGCAGCATAAACCAACTCCAGATGTTAGGAAAATCATTGAATGCTCTTGAGGGATAATTTTCCTTCGAAATTGACGAAAATGAACATATTATAATGTAAAAAATTCAATTATGAAGTAAGCGTAGTATGTCTATTTTTCTACAGTCAGAATGTAAACAGAAGGAGCTGACTTCTCACCTAGGACTCAGTCACATTTGCAGAATCTTTCGGTCTGAAGTGCACAATTCTTACCAATCCTGCAAAGCACACAATTCTTACCGAAGGAAATATATTAGAATCAATATGTTAGAAGATAGTCCACATCACAAAAAGATGAAGAGAACGATAACTACTTATTTAATAATGCGCCAAGAAGATAATACTGACTCCACCCGTGGCGCAGATGGTAGTGTTGTCGCTCATCAACGAGTCATCAACGAGTCATCCCGATGGGGCAGAAAATTTGTAGCTTTTCACGTTAATGTTCCAGTTCACTTAGCTGTGACTACTGAAAAGCAAACAATCCTTAGTAAAAGCTCCTCTTAGTATCAATAACTCTAACTACTTCTACTAACCCCTCCACGTGGGCCAAGTTGTTGGTAAACCCAGCTAACCGGCCCACCTATTAACAATAACCCTACCACCCAACTCCGAACTCCTATCGCTCCATGTATATAAGCTTCAATAGTACGCTACATTTCCCATTTACAAATACAACAAATAAGAAAGAATAAGAAGGGGAACAGGATTAAAGATACGCTTAGAAAATTACGGATTGTGTACTCTCATGATTTCAATGTGGATTCGGTTAATAAAATTTGTCATTATAGTTTAATTGTGTTCTTAAACCAGAGTCAAATGTTAAATAACATGAAATTCAGGTAGTTATACCTACTTCTTTTTGTTTCAAACATTATCCTGAAGATCAAAACAATTCTTTCTCGTGGTTTTTACATACTGATAACATAGGATACAGAGAGGTTTCGCATGGCTAGAAAGTATTTCCAGAACTTAATTTTTCGCTGTAATCGAGATATAGCAGAATGTTACACTGTTCCACCATTTTTCTCAAGCTACCAGAATGTGTAAGCATCCATAAAAAAAGTAATTACTTTTTTCAATTGATTCGTAATATTGTGTATTTTATCACTTGACTAATTGAACGAAGTAAAAGTAGTGAACTATGCAATTCTCGTAATCAAATACATAAATACAATTATCTCAAAATGGGAAAATTGGTACCTCCTATTTTAACTCACACCTTCCGAGTACGTACTCGTGGAGGAGTGTTTGCAACGTCAACAGTCAGGTGAAAATTGCGACGGACCGGGACTCGAACCCGGGACCTCCTGCGAGTCCCGGTCCGTCGCAATTTTCACCTGACTGTTGACGTTGGTGCCTACTAGATGGTTAAGTTCTGTCACATAGATACTGGAATATAAAGAAGTTATTTATACCGAAGGCGAGCAAAACTAGTCTTTCTATAACGATGGTTGTTTTGTTTGCCGTAACAGTAATGTATTATTTCTTTCTCTATACCGATATTGCTCCCTCTTTATAATGATGGTATTTCAGACGTTTCAGTTCAAGCTTATGTCGCTTTAGTTCTTTGCAGCTTCAGGACAAAGTCAGTTCGTTGCTTTGGAAGGAGAAAAAGAAGCAAACTAGGGTGATGGACTTCTTCCATTAATATAAATAATAGAAAAATATAAGGGTTAATAGGGGGAAATATGAAAAAACAGCAGAAAATATTTTTAAAACTTTTTTAAAAATTTAATGTCAGCAAATATTTGAAATATTTTATTTAATAAAAATGTATTGAGGCATTACTTTATTTTTAAACGTTTGACATCAAATGTTGGTTTCTCTATATATAACGATCTCTCGCTATAACGATGAAAATGTTCCGTTTCTTGATTATAGTTATAGAGGGAGAGCGAGAGGACAGTTTTCTTTAACCTGTCTGCGAACCAGAACGAAAAAAGAAATCGGTTTTCTTAATAATTACTAATATTTCAGTTAAAATGTCAAAGTTCTATTAAGTACTATACGTACTCAATTTAATCAAAATTAAACTGTTACGGCTCTTTACGTATTGAAAGTAGGTGTTAGATAATGATTATAAAAATTAATACTAAGGTTTTTGGACCAAATTTATGCCTAAACAAATTTGAATGTATTAACATGTAGAGGTACTATTTATTGAAACATGCCATATTAAATAGTCTTCATTTTCTTAGAAGAAATGATAATCACATTTTTTAATAATAACGTTTTACCAGTTGGTATTAATTTTTCTATAAGTTGTATCAAAGCCAAAATTGTTGTTGATTATTATACCAATTCTGGAACCCAGATATGTTAATCAGAAGAACCTGTACCGGAGTCCATATCTTGCATTATAATTGTAAAAAATCTTACATTTCATATTCTCTTCTCAGTGAGGAAATCCTGTACATGCATGAGTGATTTAAGAAACTCTAAGTATAACTCAGCGATTGGGTAATTACGATAAGACAGGCAATGAGCGTGAATACATAAAATAAAAACATCATTTGGGAAATGCTATTTTAGAAATATTTTTTACTCGCAGGAAGGAGAAATATTATGGGAACTATAAATTCCGTGGAATAAGAGAAGGAGAAACATATGATACGAAATGAATAAAGACAATTCATTATAAATTATGAAAGTAGTGAAGTATAACTGGAGGCTGACAAAGTTCTCCCACGAATGGGTCTAAATCGGCCGTGCAGAAAAAAACGATGATGAAAAGTTTCTTATTCAAAGGAAGTGACAATTATAAACAGTGACCAATTTTGAGGGTGTCGTCGCAAAAATTGGAATTTAGGCAATTTAAAAAATTTACTTTATTTAATATTGAGCCACATGAAGTTTAAAATGGGAAATACAAAACAGACCCTTTTCTTACTGTAAATTCACCGCAATGTTTCCTTATCACTGTTTGGATACTGTACAATGTTTTCTCAGAAAGCGATGCCAATTCATGTGTCGGGAAAAGAATCTCAACATTTCATAATTTTTCATACAATGTCAATCAACACAAGGAAAAATTTCAAATTATTTGATAAAAGTACTTTGAAAAATTATAGAAGATTCCTAATAGTGAATATTGACATCAAGAGTATTCACGTTACAATAAAATACAATAAAAGAACCAGGGTGCACAGAACTTATCTTATAGGAGGAAAAATTAAAACCAAAAAATTAACGTTTGTTTACATTTTCATTTCATGTATGTCTCCCTTACTGTCTGTAAAATTATGTTAACTTCGTCCGTAAGGAATTAAAAATATACATGCAATTAGAAACATAATTATGGAGACAGAGAGAGTGGAGAGGGATTGGTGAAAGTCTTTAAGTGTTTGCTCTCAACACATAAATAAATAAAGTATAAAGTTTTACAGTCAATAAAAAAATAGAAAATAAAACATATAAAGGAAACTGATATATTTAAGGAAGCAGTTTCGGCTTCCGCTTTCCCCAGTCACGTAGATCGACACAAGATACCCTACAAATACCGATAAGAGATGTCGGGTTGGTTTTTACAAAACGCCAAAAAAATAGATCTAATTTAGTATAAACTCCTCAAACTTACAGTTCTTCAGTTGGGATAAAAGGGGAATAGGAAATGTCTTGGGGAAAATTAAGTTTCCTGTACGAATCTACTGGAGAAATTTCACTTTGGGAAATTGTTCTTTTTTGAGATTTTTTTCATACTTTTCTTTTTATTGTAACTTAAATAAACATCTTATTTTTGAATACATCTCTTCCGTGTACCCTACACATGGAGAAGATATGTGACAACGTTCAGTCAGGGGAAAATGGCGACAGTTGGGAATCGAACCCGGGACTCCTGCTTTGGTCGCAGGGGTGTTCACCACTACACCACCTGTTCGCCTTCCACAACTGTACACTATTTCCACCCAGACCTATACCCCGGAAGACTGAAAGTTGTCATCTTGTTTTTGGTTGTCCTCTAACTTACGTTACAATATATATTTTTTAATTCTCATTCTCTGTCACGGCAGGTACCGCTGCAGTAGTAAAACAGAAGTGGACAAACAATTGTACAGGTCTACATAATATTTTTATCCACAAAATAATTTAAATAAATCTTAAGTAATAAGCATTAGTGCAAATGAAAGAAGTGTAGCTCAATCTCTTTCCTCATCCAAATTTAAGAAGGGATGCGTAAATGAAAAAGCGTTATTGAATGCAGGAAGATAAATTTTGTTGATATGAAATGTCAGTATTAGTCAAAGTCAGTGAATAATTTGAATCCTCCTTCAAAACAGACGGTTAACGATTACATTATCATCAAAGCGAATTTGTATTATCATCAAAATGAAGTTCTACAGTATCAGAATCTCTTCCACTCCAGATAACGTCGCTCACTTTCAAGATAATCCCACAAAATTGGAACTAATATTTGTTAGATATCAGCTCAAGTAAACGCAAACATAATAAAAGAATGCAGTATACAAAAATGTTCTCGTTTTTATGTTTTTGAGAAAAATTTTCCAAGAAGGTAGAATTTTCCATATCAAGTTTCTACATTACCAATAAAATTATTAAAGAAATCACTGTTGTCAGCTACATTCGCAAAAATTTATGACAATATTTTAAAATAAATTTTTTGAGTGTTGACAATACATCTACATTTTCAACATATTCTAAAAACATTGAGTTTTTTATACCCTGAAAACGAAGAAATCAAATTATTAAACTTCCTCTAATTATTCTGAATGAGAATAATATTATGGGCTCTAATGACCCCGGTGTTGACGAGCCCTAAAGCCCCACAAAAAAAAGAGAATAATATTAACTAGTAATGAATAACAGAAACTGAAGAATTATTTTCGTATGTTAGTAGGGGAGCGGGGGGTAACAATTTTCAGAAATTCTCTTGTAATTTATAAAATACAAACATTTTCCCTTTTGTGAAAAATTTAATTGCGGAAGTATATATCTGATTATTAAATCCAAGTAGTACATAATTAAAAATCATTACTCACGTTTTATTCTTGATACTTTTTAAAAAAATTGTGTTACAACTTACCCAATATTTAGGGCTAGTTGTAACAGGCTCGGGATAAGTAGAAACAATAAATATTTTGGTAGTATATTTGCTGGCAAAAACGGGCTTCATTTGTTAATTACTTTTACAGCACATATTTAGATTAATTAATACCATATCAGTTGTATTAAAGTGTAATTATCATAATTATGATGTAAATTGACATGGTACTTCTTGTGATAAACATTTATCACAAATAATCAACAAATAATGGTTTTTATAATAAAAAACACATGGTGCAGCATATTAAATCTTTATTTTAACTCAAAGTAGTAAAATAACACATTTTTTCTTCTTGTGCAGGTGTGAAGACTACTCTAGGTTCTACGTAGCCAATTGAGATTGTCTCATTATTTTCTTTCTTTTTAACGTATCTATAGAGCGAAACATGACATAACTGAAAACTTTCGGCTGCTTTTCGTATGCTAGCACCATTTTCCAAAACTTCAATAGCCACCAACTCATACACATCCTGGCTATTAAGGTCTCTTCGAGTTTTTCTCTTATAGTTTCTCATTCTAAAAAAACAATCAATAAAATTTGACCTGGTTCAACTATTACAAAACCTAATTCAGGTACGTATTATTATACCGACATAATAATACGTTACCGTCCTACTTACTAAAGATATATGCACATGGGTAAGTAGTAACATGTTACAACTTACCCCCGTGTTTTGTTACAACCTGTCCCATCAGCTCATTTTAATTGTTTTTTAAATTTTCTTAAAAACTATAAAACTGAGAATAGAATTCAATGTTCAAATCAAAGTTAGATATTTTGCCATTCAAACAATAATTAATAGAATGTAGGATAGTGAAAATGAAAAATTACGTCAGTATAGTTTTTACTATTCCTGGCCAAATCAAAGCACGTGAGTACGTCCTGCAGGGCACTGGTGGCGCTTCCGTAATACCTTGCCTTATAAGGCAGAATTTAAGTCCGATATTTGAATCAAAACTGTTGAAATTCCCTATTAAAATTGAGTGCTACTACTTATTTTTACCTCTGTTACTTAAAGCCCCCCGCTCTCCTGTCACCATCCAAGTAAAGAGGTCTATGAAACGTAACTATGATTCAATATACATGATTCGCTTTTAAAAGTAAATGATGAAAAACTTGCTCCATATTTTCCAGGAATAATATCTTCAATTTATAAAAGCGCAGAACTGATTATGAGTTACAGAATTTATAGGACAGTCATGCATTTGGAAGAAAACGAACGTTTGGTAGTTTTCTCTCTGTTTCCCACTTATCATAAACAATGAGATCATGAGGCATGAGGTATGATCAATACGGGAATGTTGCTTTACCCCATTACAAGCAAATCAAGCTCCAAACGAGCCAGCATCACTCGGTGGGTAAGGGAAGGAGAGGAGTTGCATTTCTAATATACTTCATAATTTCGTAAGATTATGCAAACATTTATATTTATAAATTTTCCAAATCATGTTTCCTTAGTCTTGTGACACGCATGCATGTGGCCTCTCTTTGCCAACAGAGAGTAACGATTAAAAAAATATAAATAATACAATTTTGTACAAACCGTATTATACATCCAGAATGGGTACCTGCTTTATTAATTACATTTTAATGCCCCTAATTATTAGTTCTGAATCCAGAGTGCTTGGGAATGTTTGTCCCATGTTGAAGTCATTATATTCGAGGTTAAAACCTCTGAATTAGGTCGAGTATTTTTCAAAGAACTTCCCAAGCTTTTTAAGATACAACGCAAACAAGCCACAACAAAAAAATAACACTGCACCTAACCTCTTTAGTCACACATGCTCGACGATCCGGATTATTCGCATGGTAGGTGCGCTAGGGCCTGGTATGTAAATGAGCGGAACATGAGCTGACCAGAAGTAAGCTGGAGGGTGAATAGCTGTCGGCGCCAACCAGGGCGATGATATAAGGGTGAGAACAACGAGGGACACAGCCAGTTGACTAGCAGTTATTAACAGGCGAGGATAACCCGCCAGCATGTTTACCTTGGCGAGCGTGCTATTTCGGCAGAGGTCGACGCGACTGGGCGGTGATGAAGCTCCAATAGGCATTTGTCTATTTTAGTATCATTTTATCAAGTAGGAGAGCTAAAGTGACAGATTTCAAAGGTCTAAAACTATTTGTCATCACCAAATATAGAGAAAAGTTACGTAGTCAAGTATCAAATATAGGGAGATGTGTTGGTTATTTTGTTCAGAAACATTACTCTGACTGGTCACACTTAATTTTTACTTGGTGAATCTACCTGTATACCCCACAGTTGTTTAGAGCTAACGAACTCACTTCTTGCCCTCCACGTGGTCATACGCACTCCGTAACTGCTTTTTAAACAATAAATTTATTATTATTATTATTACTTGGAATGGGACAATTTTTACCGGAATATTTTTGATGGGATTTCTTATCTTTTTGTTGTATATTTCCCCATTCACAACCTCTACGTATTTTGTTTTAATTGCGTAACGATATTCCATGCTGAATTCATCCCCATATGTACAAACTTTTAGGACAAAAAAAATTCCATAAAAATATATTTCCTTCTATGTGTGTCCTAAGAACCGTTAGTGTCAAATGTCAGCTTTCTAGAGTCGCTGTAACTTACTGTAGAGTATGTAGAAGGAAGTATGTAGAACATAAACTTGATAATTATGAATTCAATTAAGTTTACAGAGATCTCATAATGGTGTTAATTTCAGCTCTATCTATCCTGTCTCCAGAGTAAAGTTACAAGACAGTCAAATGCATGAAACGTTTCCAGCAAATGGTGCACCCATGTTTAAGGCGCTTCATGCTTCAGTTGACGTATATGAAGCTAAGAAAATTTGTTCCGTATTCTCAGAATAAACCAATAGTACTCACGACAAAGAAAACAGTAGCACTGTCAAGAATGCTTTCCATGGACAATGGAGTCGTAAGTGTGAATTATTTATCGAGAGTCACTTTCGCATCGCGTGCGAAGCATGTTTTACGTAGATCTATTTACACATTTGAATCGCTGCAGAATATTTGGCATTATTTTTATCCTGTATTGCTAGAAATCAGAAAAATTATGTGCCATCGCAAGCAAAAGTAAATTACCTGAACTATTCCTCGAAATGGCAGCAGTTTTAAAGAGTGCGGAACAATGAGTGACACTACGACCACCATTAATTAGTGACGAGGTAGATGAATTCTTCGTACTCCTGTGAAAACTTGAATTTCCAAACTGATTCTAAAAGAAAAGGGATCACCACGGAAATCTTCAACGTAAAACAATTGTCATCTTCAGTTGTTCTATTTCTCGAAAGTTCGCGTGAATAGAAATAAAGGTGATAAGTAAATTTGAGTTTCAGCAAAGTGAAAGAGGTGAAAACACCATTCTCTTCATAATCTCGAATATAATTTGGAATATACAGTTATTTTAATAGTTACGATTTATAAACTATATTTTGCGAAGAAGGTACTTGTGATTTACTTTTTTCGTATTTTATTAAATACAAATTTGTTGGTATTCTCTTGATATTATAACACGTAGCTACCTATTTGTATTCTTATCTTAGGAGGGTGTTGAAATATTAAATCCGCCTTAGGGTCCTTGATAGGACTTGATGGGATTGCTTTCGAAAAGTGAATTAGTTTATTGTCCTCCACGTGGTCACACGCGGTTTGTAACTGCATTTTGGATAATAAATTTACTTATAACTTAAAAAAATATTCGCATTTCTCGCAACACTCTTTCGTGATGAAGAACAGCGTTTTTCCGCGCATCTTGCACCCACGCGGCCATGTTAGCCGGGAAGCTTCGACGTCGCGCTCTCGCGTGGTCGGTTGGCGACGGCGGGAGCTCGCTGCCGCCATATCGACAGCGGAATCGATAGTTACACGTTCGAGATTTATGAGTGCAAATGGTCGCCACGTACCGGCCATCATTCACGGAAGCCGCGCCGCGAGCACCGCGCTTTGGCGGACTTCAACAAGAGCAGAAGGGATCGGCTTCGCGGGAGATGCGGCGCAAGGGTGGCTGGGAGTTCGCGAAAGGGACATGAGTGGGCGCAGTGACGGAGCGGGCATGAAACGAGGGGCGGCATGGGGTTACGTCGGAGGTGGACAAAAGCGGATAGAGGATACCCAATTCTACCCCTCATAATCGAGAAAGGGAGAGAACAGGGTCTACGAAAAGCAGCGCCTTAAAGATCGCAGGACGACCAATGGCTGGCCAATAATTCTTCACACGGATTCTTCGCTATTGTGAAAGCGTTAGATTTTCAGGAATAGGAAGTTGATTCCAGAACAGTTTCTTCTCAATACATCTTTCATAAACTTAATTTGACAGAATACAGAACAGACAATTGATTATTTTTTTAAATTGATAATGAGCGTTATACTACAATACGAATATTTTACTCATTTAGACAGCAATAAGAAATGAAAACAATTTTTTGATTTTCCTACTAACAAGAGATAGAAAGAGTTGATACATAAAATTATTAGTACTAAACTGAAATATCATCAAGGTCTGATCACCCATGACGGTTCAAAGAAAACTAATTTGATACTTGAGAGATCAGTGAACCGCACCCTTAAGTTTATCACACCAACACACAAACAAGTATGGCAAACGAGGCGCCAAATACCACAACTCTCCTGATAGTGATAGTCTGCCATCCCCTAGCAATTCCCCATTCATTCGCTCCCTGCTGTTCCACTTGGTGATACAAGTATGTTTCAATCCATATTCGTCTGCATAGTGACATATGAATGAATAAATAAATAACGACCTTTTTAGCTTACAGTATATTATAGAACTAGTTGAAAAACATCATCACTGAATAAAATTCAAAGAACAATACAAACCTTTAAAAACTTTTAAAATTAACGACGTTTCGGTTCCCGTAGGTACCATTATCAACTGAGATAAAATATTGCGAGTGAAGGCTCAAGTCAAACTGAAAGCATATTTCTTCAGCCCAAAGCAGATGATGAGCATGGATCGGAAAGTGATGGGAATATCAAGAGGAAAGGGACATATTCATGAAAGAGCATGTAGGGTAACAGCTCGAGATTCCCTTGTTTCCTACCCTTGAGACTTATTCTCAAATGAAGTAACACAACTTTTTCTGTCATTTATCCCCCATTTCCCGGCATAAAGTTGGAATGATGTCAAAAACTGCGATAATACACCTATTTGATATTTACCAAACAACAATCCTAAAAAGATCCACCTGGTCATAATATAGAAGCAATATTTTTAATTCCTTGCGTAATCAATAACAAAAATATAAAAGATGGTTTATTTTAAAATTCTTTCGGCAAAACTACAATATTTCCGTGAAACAGGAGAAATAACTTATATTCTTGGAATTATTCATAGACTTACCTGTGAATTTGGAAATTCGATGTTAAACAAAGTATATTTTACATTCTTTTATTACTTTTTATTAAAAAATTGATTTGCAAATACAATTTCTCGTGTATTTTCCACACACACACACATCATTTTGAAGAACGGCGAATGCGATAATTTCATGTTTTGAATAAGTTGTACACAATGCAACAAAGACTTGCCTTCGACACTCCGATCACAATTCTAAACAGTGTTACGTGGCCTCAAAAATACCATACGAAGCCTTAGTGGGCTGAGAAACTCTTGCGTAGAATAAATTATTCAGCCTGTCTTTCTTTTTAGTCCGTTCCCAAATCTGGTACTTCTAATCTTGGCAAATATATTTCACACGTCCACCATCTTAGCATTACCGCCAACAGTTAAGTGCAACACTGTGAGCAGCATTTATCAACACATGGATCATGCTTCAATAATGGGCCTCGTTTAATTTCAATAGTTTGCGAACGCGTCAAATAAGAAACAGGTATATTCCGAGCTGTCAAGAATGAGACTCACGATTGTTATATATGTATTCTCGCTACGCACGTTTCAAGTTCGAAACTGTCATATTGTTGCATCGATTACGTCTACCCTCACTTATTATAAGGAATTCAACATAATGGTTTATTTTCCATTACAATAATTATAAAATTAATCCGATAACACAGTACAACCTTTCTCATTGCATTCATTAAACAATTGGGTTTCAGTACGATTTAAAGGGCTCTAGTAACCTAGTTATAGTGATCCCTAAAGCCCCAATAATAATAATAATAATAATAATAATCTGTAATCCTTGACACATGCCACATAGTGCGAAAATTTCTAGGAGAAGAGCTTGATTGAACTTGATAATGTCTGTTCATCAAGTAGAAAATATCTAGTTGCAAACTGTGGAAGACATTCATAATAATAATAACAGGACTACTTTTAAAAAATTTCGTTGAATGGCGTGAGAAAAAAAGAGAAACGCGGCTCTAGAGCATTCGAAGAAAAATGACAATCTAATAAGAGTTCCGGGTTAGTTTCCTTAACATCAGATAAGAAAAAACCTTTTTGTACTTATTACAAAAAAGCTCCTGTAATGTAGAATTAATCGAAAAAATCTGATCAGTAGGTCTACACATTTCCGTGCACGTCAGTTCGGTGGTGATGGTGGGCGTCATCGACCTTTACTTCTTTTGTTATTGATGAAATCCATCGGTCAGTCTTGCGGCTGTACAAAGTGGTTGAATAGTTTCCAAAGATACAGAAGAAATACATGGGCGGGGGAAATTATTCGGCACCGACTATTTAATGATTCAAATGAAGTGTGCAAGCCACTTGCGTAGTAAAGCTGTAAAAGAAAGGTCGCTATGGTTATCTGATGTCGGAAAATCTGGAGAAGAAAATATTCACTGAGAATCTATTACGAATACGGAGGAATATTGGGGTGCCTGTGTCGAAACGATAGTACGCCGGACCGTGGACGTTAGAAAGGTTAAAAAATAAATCATTGGAGAGTTCGAGAAAGGTATTTATACAATAGCTCGAACCAAAGTCTGAATTTAATATTTCATTTCTGATGAACAATGGCGCACATACTGATATTCGTAAAAATTTATTCTGGTGGCATTGACGTTTGGTAATGAGGTGGGTGGCCGCATTACACCATACGGGGAGTGCAATAGTGTAGAAGTGGAAGAAAGATAGTTTTGAATATTGTAAGAGCGCCATGTAAGGTTATGCCTGTTTATTATAGTCTGGAGCTGATATAATCTACGATTTCATTAAGATATTTTGTTATCTGTATGTTGATTCCAAATAAGTTGAGTATCAAATTGGAAACAAAGATACTTGACTGCAGCGTTGAACGGGTTCCAAGAGGTGTGAGAAGAGTTGAGATTTATGGGGAGAGGAAAGGAAGTAAATCTTCGAGTGAAATTTTAGCGCTGGATATGCTCGGATTTACTGATATTTTCCATGTAGTGACTAGCTACCAATTATTTCTAGATGATTATTTAAGCGACAGATCGATATGAAGGTTGGATGAAAAAAAAACTGTGTCATCAACAAATAGTGCGGTTTTGACGGTTCTAGAAATAGGGATGTCTGACATGTAAAAGTTAAACAGTAGGGGAGATAGAGGAGGTTCTTGGGGAATTCCTGCTTTAACGTGTTTTGAGATTTGATAATACAGTGTTGATTTTCACGGAGAATGTTCTATCAGCCAGGTAGCTATGGATTATTGAGTAAAGATATTTGGGTATTCCGATTTACCTCAATTTATATAGGAGTCCCCGATGCCATTCTCTGTCAAAAGCTTGAGCGACATCGATGAATACAGCCATTGTGTGTTTACCTCATTGAAAGGATGCCTTTACTTTCGAAGTCTGATTTTTTTACTTAGAGCGTGGCACGGATTACCTAGCTATTCTAGAGTTTTGGAAATGGGAAATGGTTGATGTATTATACATGAAGGAGCGAAAGACGAAACTACTACTTTGAACTTTTACTCCAGCGGTGATACGATGGAAGTAGAGCTTCTCATTTTAAAAAATCCCTGGGAATGTGTGGTTATCGGGTCCATGTCGCGAGAAAACGGGTTCTTAATTCTTTAAAAGACAAATTTTTCTACCAATAGGCATATAAATGTAACAAAATCCAAAATAGTCTCATATCTTTCGTTTTGATTACGTACAAGTCTCCAACGCATTAAATAAGATTAAAACGTCGAAGAATTGAGTCAAATAACACTCTCAGAGCGTGTCTCCATGTTTTTGTGCAACACGCCGTGGAGCGGGTCTACTATGAATGATGAGCTTTGACCGAGGCAAGTGATAAAATGCAAATCAAGGGACTGCACCTACAAACAAATCCGATCAAATCTAAGTCACAATAATTGAAAGAGAAGATTCCAGGAATCCACAAGACCTGAACTTCAATAACAAGGACAAGCAGTATTTGTTGCTTTGCATTTCGTTGCTCGATGAAGTCTAAGCTACACCCACAGAAGAGTGCGGACAGGATGGGTTGCCAGGAAAGGGTGAACGAAAAAGTCCGGCAACGTCGATGCCACCTATCAAATGAGACCTGGCTCCTGATTCCCGCTCGTATGTTGGCATTACTCGCCCATGACGAACGCCTCCGCCGCTGCCACCGCCACCGTCGTCGCCGCCGCGGATTTGTGCCGCCGATAAATCGCCGATGCATCGCTAGCGCCGGATATATCGATATATTGCGGGACGCAGTTGCGAGTCCCAATCTAGGCGCGTCCATCAATCGGCTTTTAGCGGCGGACGCTGGGCGCGAGCTGGGTGTGCGGGTGTTGGGATGAGGGAGTGGGAGATGGCAGACGTCAAACCGCGCGACGAGCGGCGGTCGTAGAAATGGTGGAGCGGAAGAGGATGGGTCGCGAGTGGCAACGGATACGCGGAAAGCACACGATGGATGAGCCGCACGACGAATGGACGGACGGATGAGTGCGACGATGGCGAGCGGGTTGCAGCACGGCGGGGACCATGGCTGCATTGGGAGCTGAGGTGGCTGGTTTCTGCCAATAACCTAACACATCCTTTCGGAGCGGCGCAGCGCAGCCTCAGAAAAGAAGTGGTGCTGACAAGTTTAGGGGTTAGAGAAGAAGTTAAGACTTTTTTTTTCATTTTATAGCGTTCAACAAAAATGTTTCTTCTGCCAATTAGAGATGAAATACATTTGACTAATAAATCCACATCAGTTTTGGAGCAAAAAATCCACAGAAATAGACTGCAAGTGTATTTCTTGTTGACTACGATTTTGTTCGAAAAGCATAGAGGTAGTACGTTAGAATATGATTAAACTATTATAAACCATCTTTTTAAACATTGCGTTAAACAATTTATTGTATATTAGAATATAAAATCACATCGAAATGAACAGAAGATAAACTTTCCAAGAAGAGTTTTTTTCATATTTTTTATAATATCTACTTAGTTTTATTTGTCTTCAGACCTAGACGTACTAAAGATTATATACAAATAAAATAATTAACGTAAACATAAAGTACATACTGAATTGAGAGTACGAGATAAAAAAAACTATTTAAAATTACACATTTGATACAAAAAATACAAGAGGAGCACACTGTAATGTTTACGTATTAATGCATTAGACATAGGGATTAAATATGAAAGAAATCCTACACATAAAAATGTAAAAATAATTTGTGACAATTTTAATTAATTAGCAACGTTAAGTCGATATAGATATTTCAGGGAAACGAGAGAAGATTGATGACTGATATATCAGAATCGGTAATTTAATTCACAGTACGCTATTTTAGACGAAATCATGATGGTAGAAAATTATAGTATCCAATATATTAGAGAGCATTTATACAACGGCGAAGGATATATCGACGAAATACGAGAATGTCGAATCTACGTTGATAAATAGATCTCGCTGACTAGTGGAGACAAATGTGACGGTGTATCACGCAATGCACCTTCTAACATATGTGCCGATGATGTTTGAAATCGGATTAAAGTGACTACAAATTTCAAGAAAGAAACTACAGTTGTTTAACAAATATGAGTATCGAATAAATTATATGAGCGAGATGGTTGGTTTTAGTGTTCTTCAGTTTTGGCTTACACGTTAGTAGGATTTACCGTTGATGAGATTTAATGGTGGATATGATGCATGAGTGGCTTGCATGAGGCAAATGATCTATTTGTATTTTCGTGTTTGTCAATGAGATAGTACGTTACTTCTATGTTTGAATGAGCGTTTGAATGTATCATACGTAATTTATTTCTGACAGAAAGGTGCGATGCAATGATTTAAATTAACGCAAAATTTGCCTTTGTGGTCAACCACAAACATTTCATTCTACCCTACTTGCATTACGATCATTTAATCATGCGGACACTCCTATTGTGACTCTTGCTCGCACACACGTGTTGCAAGGTAAATTGCAAAACTTGAAGATGAGGATTTTGTACACAATTTTCAGTTTGTAATTAAAGTTGGTAGATTTGCACAATAATAAAAAATAAGTTAATTCATTCCACGAAGGACTCGGAATACTTAAAAAACGACGACACAGTGTGATGTTAACATCACGTAGGTTTCAATTGTGACAGAGATAAATTCAACAAAATGAGTTTATTGGTTAAGAAGGAACCTGAAATACTTTTTGTTTTGAACCGGGATCAAGAGATGCTGAGGCACTTAGGCCTGGGCTCACATCAAACGTGAAAGCCATGATTGACTTCTATTTTCCAATATCATTTACTATCTTCTGAGGAATATCATTCGTGTCAGGAAGCATCCAGTCGAGTTCCATTAAGGAAACTGTGTGAGCTGCCCACCCACTTCGCACATTCCGTCGAAGTCCTGAGCGTGAAATTTGCGGAGAAAAGGGAGTGAAGCAGGGGCTTCGTCTCCATTCCAACCCCCGTTCTCTCGCCACCTCTCGTTCATTCGTTCGTTGGTCGTCGGTCGCAGACAAATGGCGGCTTTCGTGTCGATCCGTAATGCGATTAGCACGCCCCTGGCGGCTGATGCCGTTATTAATGCGAGGCGCTAATCCGCGGCGCGCAACCGCCACCGCCGCTGCCACCACCTCCGCTACTGCTGGCGCGTACGCTCGCTCGCTTGCTGTGGACCGCCCGCTGCGTTGAGACTGGACGCGCGCGTTCGAGCGGGGTGAGAAGCGGTTTCGAAGGGATGGGATCGCGCAGCCGAGCATCACGGCGAGGTATCACGACACTGTCTCATCATGAATTTCCACTACTCGAGAGTATTCCATTTTCTCTTCTCTTACCCGTAAACATAATTCTTCTTGCTTCACAAAAAAATTATCACTCTCAGATCTGTGTATGACAGCACATTCGCCAATTCAACTTCATTTCAATTCTGGCTCGGACTTCTCAAAGTTCAATAAATTACCGATGTCCACTAATGAAATGGATCTAAATATCCTTCTTTTAAAAATCTCGAAATAAAGAAACAAGACTCAACCCAAGTTCACTGAGATTCTTTGTCATAGACATGACGACAGGAGTTCGTATGTGCTACTTCAGAGGAAGTGTTTATCAGTGCGCTTGAGGTATAATGCGTGTACAGTGTGTACACGAGATATCGTTTCCATTAAGTTAGATTATTAATGAAGATCACGCAGGCAACGGCTGCTCAGGGATTTCAGTTGAATGCGGGTTTCCAAAAACTATGTGTTTCCAAACACTATCTTTGAAATTACTGGGAGACTATAAACACAATTTTATTTAATTCGTCGGCTCACCGACTCCTATTTTAGTAAACATTCTTTGATTTATTTTAGCTGACATACTTAGACATCAGGAATATGCTTTTGAACTCCTGGGAAGATAAATTTATAACCATGTATGATAATCCTAAACTATAAAAATTCATTGAGCAAGATTATTTCACATTCTGAATGGTGAAATAACTTTTCTCTCGAAATCGCAGACATGTTGTTTTCTCTTGACATTATTTACAAAAATGAGAAAATAAGGACAGTTTTATAATAAAAATTCCTCAGACTATCCACTTGTACCCAACATATTATATAAACTTTTCACGTAACAGATTAACCGACTGATGGCATAAACAATAAGGCACCGCTATCGTATGATAGTTAGATGCAATCGTTTCGGAAACAATTGAAGGACATGTTTTTACACCGTCTCGGAATTTTGTCGCATTTATTTTGAAATCGCTTTTGATATAAACCTCGAAAATTATGTATTCTAGTAAAAAAGTGTCAACTGCTATTTTAAGACTGTACATCAAGAAAGATGTTTCAAACACGAAATTTCATCGTAAAACTTCAAAAAAGAATGGAATGGAAAATATTTACAAAATTTGTAGATTCTGCGTTTAAATTAAACAAACCTCTTTGATTTCTAGAATTAAAATAATGTCATTATGCATCCTTCTCGTATTTTTTTTATATCTCTCAAATTACTTAAAGTGTTTCAGTGTTAGACCTATCATGAAAAGCAGGTTATCTCCATGTAGTACTCATCAATCCAATCTGTACTGAAAAATACATATATTATTTTTTCTTTATGTGTGTGGTACATTTAGTTCTGTAATTAATAGAAAAATCATAAAATTAAAGTTAATATTCTTTAAAATGTGTTCCGGTGAAAATATTAATGTTTTGGTCATTTACTTTTTTCAAATTGCTCTGGTGTTAAAGAAATATTGTTCATCCTTAGATGATCATGTCAGAAGATGTAACGTAAAATAATAAAACTAATAAAACAACGATGTATGTAGTTAAAATAAAACCAAATGGTAGTAGATTTCAACAGTACGTATACGTACATTATTCTGGATTGTGATTTTTATTTAAGTTAATATTTTATCAATAGATTTTTTTCTTAATTAGAAGATATATCGAATAATATAGCAATAACATGATGTTGTATAAAGATCACGAAATTTCGAACGTTACTACACATTTCGGGTATTGATAATATTTAATTTGGATGTTCAAAGTTCAATGGAAATGTTCGTAGACGTAATATGTAATCAATATTTCAATTACTTTTATAATTATAAAGTTTCGAGGAAATATTACATAAAAATGTACTTTCTCTAAAAAAGAATCTTAAACTTTAGGTCGAAAATTAAGAGAAATCATTCAATAAAACTATCAAGCCATAAAAGGGTAGGGTGCATTACAAATTTTTAACATAATTTAGGTGTAGTAGCTTAGAAATTACTAAATTTAAATACTCCTAAGTACTAGAATAACTTCACGCTAGAGTAGTCCATCATTAAAACAAGCAACGGGTGAGGATCGAATTGTGCGTGGCAGGTCTGCATGATTTCCAAAAACAAATGCTAAAAAAGAACTCGCCCCTAATTTGACATAGCTCTCGTAACATAGGGTACATTATACATTCATACGCATCATCCGCTTAGCTTTTTTACAATTTATTATTCGTATCCTTCCGATTTGGATTCGATGATGTCTCAACCCGAAGAAAGAAATCTCATTCTCTTCCCTTATCGAGACTTGCAAAACATACGCGGGACGAAGCGTTTCTGACAAGCCCCAAGCGCTCGGGTAGGTAGGTTTAACTGAAGGGGGGTACACAGAGGATGATGGTATTAACTGGGCGAAAGGCGGGGTAGCGAGGCTTCGGGATGGCAATTTGTGGAGCGAGGTGTTGAGAGTTCGACAGAAAGCTGAAAAATTAGTCTCCTGATCCTCTCTATAGGCGTCCAGCTAGCTGTGGGATTTTGGAACGCGATGTAAGGGAAGTTTGGTGATATTGATGTTGGTTGCTGGACGGATTGTAAAAATGCATAGTGGTGAGGGTAAAAGGATTGGAGATCACCAATAAGGGGGGAAATCAAGAACAGAAGGTAAAAAACGAATGGATTTTATCAGATTTTTAACAGTCAAAAACATGAATTTAAAATGAGTGAATCTATTCCCTAAAATCAAGAGGTTTTCTCTGAGAAACAACGTAAATTATCGGACAAAAACTTTTTCCACAGCGTGCAAAAATTCATTCCTCTCCCAATTTATACAGATGTAGATACGGGATACTCTTGAATCCTACTCCTCAATTGGAAAATTAAGCATATTTCAGCATTATTATGAAATATGATTTGAGATTTTTCAAGTTCAAGGTTAAATACATTATATTGCAATGAGCATGTCTAAGTATACTCCAGAAACGCCCACTCCCACTAAATTATTCACGTATCTCGAGAATCTATATTTGTAAGACGATTGAATGGGTAAAGGGCTCATCGTTTCACACGGTCCTGGTCCATGTTGTTAAGTGGTTAAAATTACAAACATCAAAAATATTCGGAAGTATACTATTTCCAAACATTTTCAAGGTAGATGTTTGCCTCGTACTTTTAGCAGAGGTTTTGGTGCGTTTTTCCTCACGATAACTGGCCTATCACATCCTTTTTCTCATATCAAGTTAAGTGGAGCTATTGGTGATAATGTCAGAAAATGTGACGTGATATCGATAGCCCCTAGTGGCATATATAAGTGTTAAACGGCACCGACACGAAACTTAAGCGTCAAAATTAATTGATGAGTTAAACCGATAAAAATAGTTAAATGAAAGAAGAAAATTGTAGCACGACATCATATTTATAAAGAGATGATTTCGGGTCAATATTAAATTAATTGTCAATATAAACGGTATATCCGTTCTAAAATTTAAAAGAAATCACGAAGTTCAAGACAATCTTCATTCTTCAACATTTCAACTTATTCCTTAATATTTCAAGACAGCCCCTAACTCAACTTCCCTCGAGTTCTAGGCTTAAATTAAGCGCTTAGATGAAAGTACAGGTTTTATAGTCTGAATATTACCTCATAAAAATAAGTAATAAAATAAATGAAAAAAATAACTCTTACGTTCCTTTGTATTCTCTTTTCTGTCCCTTTCAGTGACACATTTTACTCCTTTGCGACGCTGGTCCGGTCCGAATAGATGTAGAAAAGGGCTGTTTTCCTTCACCCAGATTATCGCGCTCCGCGGCGCGTTGTGCGCTCGCTTGTCGTGCTGCATTCCCACGCAGCGCACTGTGTTCAGTAGAAGTGTTCCTTGTAAAATCTGATCTATTCGTCGAAATTTTACGATTTAAAGATTACGATTTTCTATCTTTGTTAAATGCACAAAACAAATAATTCATTAAATTTGATGATGATTGATTTGTTCCCTCTCAAATAACTCTCTCCTGAAATTGCCCCAAAGCTATCGGATAAAATGTTTAATTCTATACTAGTTCCCATTATATCATACGGGGAAGAGTTATGGGGAACAGGGGATAATTCTCTTTTTCTTCCCTCCAGACCGGTTACCTAAAGCACATTTTAGGAGTCTCTACAAGCACTGCTAATAGTGGGATTCTGTGGGAATTCGGAGAATATACACTGAAAAGTATACTGACACTAAAATCACTGAAATATTGGCTTATCATCAAAAGTGGTAAGAAGAATGAAATTGTATTAGAATGTTACAAAAACAGTAGAGAAATCGGATGGTGCACTAAAATTAAATCTATTTTAAGTAAGTTAGAACTTGGGGACTTCTGGCAAAATGACATAAATGAATACAATTATGCAAATTGCTTAGAAAATATCAAATTAGAGCTCAGGAAACTCGATAAGGCGGAATCGGTTTTAGATAGATTAGAGAAGCGTTCTCTTATTGTACAAACAGTGGTCGCCGGGGCATCGGGACGTAAACCATATATTGATTGGCTAAATAAATCAGATAGAGCAGGCTACGCACGGTTTAGATTGGGTGGTTGGCAAACTAGAAAATTACGAGGCGATCTAAATAACACCTGTCCGTTTTGCGCAGAAGAAGAGGTATGGACTCACATTTTATTGTTTTGCGCCAATACCGAACACAATCGAAACAAATGGCTTTCCGAAGGGGGTTTTAGCGAAAGAACAAGAAACATTGGTCTGGCAATAGAAGTTATGAGGGATAATAGATCAACGGTAGTGCAACTCCTGAGCAGATTCTTCAGTATTGTCAGGGGGAAAAGGGAAAAAAAGATTCTTGAAACCTTATAAGAATGTGATTCTGCCGCCCCTTCTTAAATTTGTTCCAGGTCACTTGCAACCCCAAAAATGAGGAAGGACGAAGGAATAGAAAAGAAGATACCGAATTGTTACTTTTGTTATTATTATTATTAATAATAATAATATTAATACTAGTATATTTAGTATAGTTAATCTTATTAATCAATTCTTTTACATAACTTGTAATTTATATATTGAACTTGTTTATCCTGACCGTTGGTTTTCCGTGGTTCCCAACGGTGCTCAACGTATATTCTAGATGCATCATGCAATCTAATTTTACTTCCTTAGATGTACATCTGTCTTCTATTTTTATTGTAATACTTAAATACCAAGCAACAAGCACTAGAACGTTCGTTGAGAGTGAATGCCAGGGTACAGTATGCACAGCCCACGGCAACCTCGGGCTTAAACAAAGGCGTACGGGCCCTCAGCCCCGTCAATAACTTTGCATTGTATATTTTTCTGTTGTATTTAGATTTAACAAATTTTGTTTAATAAAGCCCTTTTGAATTGAAAAAAATCAGTCTCTTAAATTGAAGTATTTTAACACTTATATTTTTAATAACGTTATTTCGATAATTTAGATTAATTTTTGTAGATAGACGTATGCTGTCGCGGACTTGTTGTAGAACTCTTTGGGGCAAATCATTTTGTCGCTCATAGTTGTCACTATATCTAACCGTTTAGGCAGCGTAAGCAAATATAACTTGCTTCCCCGCTAATGCGCAGCGCGCTGCGTCATTCAGTCGTTCGAATGCAATCAGGCTACCGCCCTGGAGATGGTACGCCAGCGTTGGCGTTGTTGCGCTCTGTAGGAAAACAGCAACGTTGATTATGCAAAGAGGAATCAATTACATTTCGCGCTGCGCGGTATTTAAAAGTGGAGGGAAACGGTCCTTTAGCAGGAATCCCCCATATCTTACGAGGGGAGTTATCCCAGAAATATAATGTTTCAGAAAAAATTATTATGTTGTACAAAGAAGATAAATCTCCATATATACGACTACTTTTTTAAGAAGTGTGTTCTATAGAATGTATATTTTAAGAGAATTAAGGTTAGCGCAGTGAATGTTATCAGGGGTCCAAAAAGTATTTTCTATGACATATTTCATTGTCTTTCTGGTAGGATGTGGAAATAGGTTCCTTGAGCTACTGATGCATTTGACTTTAGACATCACTGAAAATATAGAGGAACTTAG
Source organism: Laupala kohalensis (assembly GCA_002313205.1). Lineage (NCBI taxonomy): Eukaryota > Metazoa > Arthropoda > Insecta > Orthoptera > Trigonidiidae > Laupala > Laupala kohalensis. The sequence goes on from NNCF01134622.1 coordinate 160,533, forward strand.
AGAACGTATTTGCCTGGAATTCGGTACCGCAGAACCTCATTCATCCGAACAAACTGGGATCGACAATGACAGTAAAAGTCCGGATGATACGGGAACTAATCAATATAACAATATAGACAACTTGTCATATATTTTAATTACAATTATATACCACAAAAAAGATTTCGGAACAGCTTCCAAATTTAAAATCACTATCATGATATATTTATATGAAGTACAAATTTTGGAAGTAAAAGCAAATATGCATGTAGTTTTATCAAACGAAATAATAATTATAATAATATAAATTTTGGTGATTTAAGATGTACGAATGTACCTCCAGAAGTTATCAAAACAAAAGAAAACCTTAGGAACCAAAATGCGTGCGGAGTATAATCAGCGATAGTGGTTCAGTCTCAACTGCTTTCGTGGGTTAAGTACAAATATGCTTCTCAATATTTTTCGGTCACAATGTGTAATAAACATTATTTCCACATTTCTTCCATTTAAATCCTTTTATATTTGGACATATTTGATCAGTCAGTGTTGAAAAATGAAACCGGAGAAAATATTGCAGTGCGAGGCTAAAACCTCACAGTGTTTTTCTCAACTGAGGTAATTAGAACACGATTTCCACATGGTTCAGTGTGATTACGAATCTTCAGTACTTAAAGTTTTCATCCAAGAGAGATATTTTCTTCAGTTCTGAAAATATATTAGCAACACATTTAACGTTGTATTATGATATTTGAAGCAAAATTAATTTATCTTCTGAAAGAAAGAATCAAGAAAAATCTGTTCATTGGTTTAAATTTTATTCCACAAGTAACTATTGTTTAAATAGAATTTTTTTAAATTAAGTATGAATGGTATTATAGAGGTCTACATCATTGTGCGCTCGTATTTAACCTCATTTACAAAAAAAACTATTTTAAGTCAGAAAATGTCTTCCGATGAAATAGCTCATTCAATTAGGCACAACATTCTCGCTGACTAAACAAGCCAGACGAAAAAATAAAAACAAATAACCCAGAACAACGTTTTCATGTAAAACAACAAACAAAAATATGTCGTGTTTTACAACAAGTTTTGAATTAGTGTGAAAAAGAAAAATGTTTTAAATACATAGTCCACAACATTCCTCAAGTAACTCTTTATAAGCACTTTTTATTTAGAAGTTTATCGTTATTTTAAGTGCTTCAAATAAACGTTATTGAAATTCCGTCATATAAACTTAGTCTGTCTCAGGGCACGGTCGCGCAAACAGCTGCGCTCCGATATTTGCACCTCGATGTAACAATTTCATACCACGCGCCATCTCTAAAGTGATTCACAAACTGCGCAAGTGCGCGTGAGCTATAAAGAGGCAAATATAGCAGACCTGTTCTTATGTCAGCACGTGTGGAGAGCTGGTAAAATAAGCTCACATAACATGGTTGTCGCACAAAGTGTCCTCTTTTACGGAGATTTCATTAATTCTTCCTGTTATTTTCAATATGCATACCCTAATTCTTTCAAAGTAAAAAAATAACATTTTTGTATTGTTACTATTTTTATCGTTTGGGTTGTTTGATTGAGATCAAGTAAATAAATATAACTTCTATTTAAAATTGTTCAAATGTATGAGAAAACAAAAACGGGCTTCATTACAGATAATTCATTAAAGCGATAAAAGCAAAATTCTAATAATAATGGAGAAACAATTTTACGCGATTTTTTTACAACTTTTCCCTGACACGTGTTAGAAACAGAAACGTGCGAGGGTACGTTAATGTTGGAGCAACGATAAGCGATAAGAGCTAAGAGGAGAACGATGCGACGCCAACCTTCATGTGATGATGAATGCGAGTTTACGTTGGCTCAGCGAATAGCGCAGCGACCAGCGATGAAAGCACCCAAAACTTTTTGACACGTTTTTCCGCTCTTATCGTAGCTAGGGTGGCCATTAATGGCAATTATTCGCATTACTGGTTCCTTTTGTTTGAGTTATTGTATTGTCTCGACAAGAATCAGTCTTCGGACTGCCAATTGACTACTCTGACAATTTAATTTCCCTTGTTTGATCTACTCGATACGTAGCTCTTGACAATATCATCATGTTTCTACAAACAATAATTAAATTCAGCCATATGTCAAAACAAAAATAAATATTCTTGTAATGGTCCACAAATGACTCCTCTTAATCACACTAGATATCTGTTCTGTACTCCTAACGTCGTTCCAACATGACGTACTCCTCGCTGAGAGTTGCACAACCTCCGCGTCGCTCTTCTCTTTGCTCTAATCGCTTATCGTTGCTCCAACAAAAACGCACCCTTATAGTGAAGAAAGAAGCAAATTTCTGTAACACTTTTTTCTCCATTTGTTGTGATAATAAATATAAAACTCAACTTGCCGTACGTTGGAGCTAATTGTAACTAAATTGGAAATAATATAAAAGTCTAAGGTATGATAGATGATATTGGAACAATAACATTTTATTAAAAAGTAAATTACAAAATAGTTCAGAATGAATTAAAACAATAAACTTTATTGTCACAAAAGCAGTTGCAAACTGCATATGACCACGTGGGGGGCAATAAACTAAGTTACTCTCCGGAAACAAGCAAGGGACCATCCCATCAATTCCGATCAAGGGCTCATGGGCAATGGCGGATTTAATATTCGCAAAAGAAATTATTTCATAAATACGTACTGTTATCCATTAATTATTCAAAATAAACTGTAGATTTTAGTGCAGTGAAAATTCGAGATTAATAGGATAAAAGTATTAATGACATTTCCGCCCAAAGAAAATCCGCTACTACTCGGAGGATAACCGGAGTAAAACCCGGGTCAGGATAGGGTAACTGAGATAATGTACACAACTGTGCCAAAGTTCCGTACAGTTAGAAATAAACTATTAAATACAAAAAGGAGCAAAATCAACATGCATGGAAAAGGAATTTAATCAGTATCTAGAGTACTATAACAATGGAGTGATAAAGTATAAGAGATATTAACATCACATGCATCATCCAAAGTCATGTGGAAAACTATTTATTAGGAAACTGAAAATCTCATTAACTTCATTTAATAAAATCTGTAAATTCTTTAACATTAAAGAAACAATAGCACATTAAAAAGCTTTTAACTGCGGATTTTAATTTATTTACATCTTTCAGAGAGACTAAGGTTTTTTATTTATATATTTTAGAGATATTGAGACTTCATAGTGAAGAAAATATAAACAAAAGAAGATACAGACTGAAATTATTCTAGTTAAATTTATATAGTCGAATCAACCACATTTGCTTTCAATATTCAAAGAAAAGAAACAAAATTCACAAAATTATAAATAACCATTTGTAATATCGTTTAACAGTTCAAAGTATAATAATTGTATTTCTTATAACAATATTTCTTAGTTCTATAAAATCAAACATATTCGCGTTTACTAATCAAGCGAAAGAGATCAATGCTCACAGAATAATCAACATTTGGTAATTCTGTTTAATAGCTGAAACATTATTATATGTTTCTGAGAAAATTTTGTCTTGATAACATGTAATAACGAAGGTTTGACCTCGATGACGCAAAGAGGCAAATTTAGTTCTCAAATTACATACGCCAAAATCAGTGGCGTCAGATGAATTGGAAACAATTTACAAGTTCTAGTGAAACCTCGGAAGAAACGCATCATATTAAGATTTCTCAGCTTGCTCATCGGCTGGGACAAGGCTTTCTGGTTGGAGACGCTGACAGGTAATGCGTGACCTCAGTAGTCGGTAATATGCAGCTACTATGGGCAATGCATAACTGAACTAGCACCAGGAACACATGGTAAGCCGTCGCACAGTGCAAGCTATGGCCTCTACTTAAAGGACGTCACGATAACAACCAGGCACTCAGAAAACACCGAAGACTGCACGAACCAAAACTATCTCCACTTTTAACTGTCACTTGACTTATTTTGACCTGATCGTCACTCAGCCTTTCTCTCACTGATTTTACCACTCACTGCTTTCTGCCGACCGCCGGTCTCTATTTATATCTCTGAGCAAGCTGGTATAGACTCAACGAGAAAAAAATATGTCAAAACATCTGGGTACATTTCAATGATTGAAATTCAGAAGAAAATAATATACAAACGTCAAGAAAACGATAAAGAGAATCAATGGTGAATTTCAATCCAATTTTTTATTAATTAGACTCCACGGAGAAATATACGGCAAGTGAACCTCGGGAGAGCGAAAGACAACACCGTATTGATTCGGAGACAGTAAGGATCGGAAGTTTACAGACTGGAGAAGGATGTGTTCAAGATGAACCAAAACAACATAGACTTTGGTGCGTCTTAGGTGGTTTTGGTGCGAGACTGAGGGAAGGGTATGTTATAAAACTAGGGAAACTTCAGAACATTAATGTATGTTGTTATAAACAATGGAATATTTCTAATTTTCACCTCAACACGAAGCAAACCGTAGCTGGTGGTTTTCGCAGAAGTAACAAAGTATTTGATATGATACATTGTGACTTCTTTCACTTAAAAACTACAAAAATTCTCAAAAATACAAAAACTAATGTGGGAAATCATTATTTTAGTTTAAATTTAAAATACATGTTTCAGAATACTGACTCAGAATTCGTATCATTTTTGCTCAAGAAAACAAAAGATAATTAACACATTTCTCTAAAAAATCGGTACGTCAGAGTGCCTAAAATACACATAAAATTCCCAAAACTTTTTCTCCACATTTCGTTTAGCAGAGGACCCATAAATTTATGTATTTTTTAACGGACCAAAATTTCCTGTCGGCGCCCATGGCGGTTGGGACTGTCGTATTGGAACAACTTCACCAGTTTCTACGTCTAAGGTGAAATTTCCAAATTCACGAAGAAAATCCAAATTCACGAATTAAAAGAACTTGAAGTCTCCTTACAAGTGCGCTCTCCATGATTATTTTTCTAGCATATCGCAACAAGTGAACAGGTATTTAAATATTTCTAGCGCATCATATCAAGTCGGTTTCATATTTCTGGTTATAAATTACTGATTCAAGAAAATCTTTGAGATATATTATTAAATAATTGGGAATAACTCATTGGTCTAAAGTGTTCAGGAATACAATAATCCATAATTATGTGCATTAATTTATCAGTTTATTTCTCTTACATTGTCTCCCTCACAACAACCAACTGCTGCGGAATTTTAATTCTCACCTCTCCGTCCTACCTTTCGTACCCGTGTACCACCGGGAAATATCTCCACTCTGTCAACCCAACTCATCGTACTGATTCCGACGAGTTTTAGTCGTCGTTTTCACCCTTAAACATCTGTCACGTGGTGTCTCCGTGACTCCCTCTTCTTTCGCATCCCCGTGTCTCCTCCGTCATGGGGTTCGTCTTGGGCACACGAATTCCATTTGTCAGAGGGCCGCCCGCGCGCGATGTTTTCTTTCGAGTGTGAGCGAGAGCTTGCTCCACTCCGCCCTGAGTCTCCCCGCACTCCACAGCGTCTGCGACGTGACTCCTCATAAACCAACTTACTTCCCCCGAGCAAATCCCGCGCGAGGCGACCCAGCGACAAGTGGACAGACACAGGTCTCTTAGCGTTGTCCAGCTCTGGCATTCAGGTTACTTCTCAAGGGATGGGTTCTCCCGCTACTCAATTCGCATTCACTCATGTTCAGGAGTTGAATCAACTTCTTGTTCGTATTACGATTTCCGATGATTGTTTCACCACGATTTAAAAAAAGGGAAAAAATGATCCTAAACAGCGGCGATCTCCAGTACACTAACGCTTGAAAAAGAAAAAATTTAAAATACATTGCATTGATTCACCACAACTTAGATAAAATAATCGCCAACAAAATATTAACAGTACTATTTAAGACATGTAGATGGTATTTTAGCTCCCTTTAATGGAATAGTTCAGAAAAAACTTAAGATCGAATTCAAAGGTGCACGATATTTAAAGTAGTATGAGCGACCTGGTGAATGTGTTTAAATATCCGATTTTTTATTAAAGAATTAACTATTATCTATCAACTCGTTTAATAAAATTTAGACTTGCCGTGGCTAATGTTTGAATAAAACCATCTTGAAGTTGTACGAGCTCTCATGGATTAATCCTCTGAAGGCATGGTTTTGAAATATATTCAAATATAATTTCTAACGGAATCGATATTAAAAACTAACACAAGAGTCAAAAATTTAATATACAATAGAGCAGTACAAAAATGTCCTAGTCTTACGGGGAAATTAAAAATGTTATTAAAAACTGTGACAAAACTCAGAGAAATTGGAATCTATGATAGTCATACTAAGGTCATTTTTTTCAAATACATTGTTTAAATTTGAACGGTAAAATTAATGATTCACAGTTTTTAGTACACCATAATTCATGAATTACTGTTGTAATTACTATTTATAATACATACAGAGAATTTTATTTATGTGTATCGACTTTTCCATGCGGATCTCTGTGGTCCTAAATATATACAGAAGCGACATGACATCTGGAAACACATTACAAGCATAAGAAGTGACTAGTCGTAATGCAATGTTCATTCCTAGCTCTTCAGTGGAAGGAAATCTGGTAGAAGGGGCGGGCTGGGTATGGTGATTCTTGAATTAATTTTACCCTGTATTTACCACTTTGTGTTTATTTTATATGAATTAGTAAGGGAACAAGAGGATCCAGTGGTAGATAAAGTGACATATGTAAAGAGTGACTTCGTTAATATCCTTTTTTTATGGGACTTTACGGCTCGTCGGTTAATATCCTGATCAAAGTAAATTCAAACCTATAAATTACTCCCTTTACGAGCAATATTTTGCACAACGAGTTGCGAGAAAAAGAGCCAGAAAAGATGAATTTTTCTGAGAGGTAGTTCTGTTCTGTACCATGTGCGCATACGCAAGCTACACCTCTCCTCCTCTACACCTCCATTACCAGTACACTGCTACAACTCTCATGGACCAGCAGGTTATATTTTATTTTTATTTTTTAATTTAGTGTTGTTTTAAAGTAAATGAAGCATTGAATCTCACTCTGAGAGCTTTGGAACGACCCCTTTCACATTGTTGTCTGCCTCAAGATGATCCAAAGGCACCGAAAGAAAGAACCCTTATGTCTGCATGAAAGAAGCTTTTCGCGGACAGCATTGTTGAACATGACTCCAAGGGGTTCGAGCATGTGCCTGTAGAACTCGTCTTAATCCAGATTGTGTCTCTGGTCAAGATTATAGGACAGAGGTGGATAGCAATAACATCGACGAGCTAGTGAAGGAGTATAACAAGGAGCTGACCACCGAAGTTTTGTATCACAGCAAGAAGAAAGTAGAGGGATATAATGGGAAGACATACACAAGCTTCAGCGGAGCAACAGCTTTCTAGTGAAATAAAGGTGATTAAGAAAGCTTGGTAAACTCTTGCGTCATACGTAGAGAAGAATCGTTATTTGTCTGTACATTTAATTAACAAAAACACTGTCTCATTTTCACCCAAATTTGAAGCGCAGGAAAAACAAATGTCTCGAAATAAATTTATTATAAAATGTTTGATTTATAATAATAAATTTCGTTTTTAATGTAGGTTTTTTCATTATATAACACGTTATTCTATTTTACATCGAAACTTGTGGAAAATTAATTTCATTTCTAAAGTTTTTCGCACTAAGAGTAATACTCTGGTACCAATTTTGTCCTTTAAATGTGGTTCCTTTGTTGTTCTTAATTGGATCTTTTAATGATATGTTCCCTCCCCTTCCGCCTTGTGACGTTAAGACTCTCATACTCTTCACGTGGAGGAAACAGGCAAACGTCAATAAATTCTTGTCTCGAAGCCTTCATAAATGTTATAAATTACAATCCTTTGTCAGACAATATTGCAAAATAAAATTTTATAGGTAATTTTTATTTGATCCTCAGGACCAGATCATATCAACATTTATCATTTTTAGAAGTTGTTCCCCAGCGATGTGCCCCATCACACTTAAGATCACGCAATGGCATATGGTGTGTCATATCTCATAGGGGAAAATGATAGAACATGCTTTATTTTTATGATGAAAACATTCGCACGGTGAATTTTACATCAAGAAGAAACTTTTTGGACAATATCGTTAACAATGCTCAGTCACGTTTTGTCTCAATTGCGGTAATTCAAGTGACGATGAGCAATACTTTGCTTATTTGGTCCCTATTGGTAACGAACAAAGTACGAACACACTAGCAGTCAGAAAATTAAGGGTACTCTAAGATGGACAGTAAAATTTTATTTACATAAGTAACCTAAACAACGCTTTAGAAATGATTAATGTCATTTAATTAAGAGCTTGAATATAATTAAGTAAACCAATTGCTAGTCACAGAACTTTTCACCCAGTCAGCTTTAGCGTACCTCAACATTGTTTCGAGTCCGTATGATCCCTCCATTAGCTACATTACTCGTTCCCAAGTTTTGCCACTCAGGTTCCCACATGTTCTCTCCGACGACTCTTTTGATCGTTCAGTTTCCCACCCTCAATTAACTCATCTTTCGTTACTCAATTGTGCTTTCCGACCATATTAATTACCTTCATCGGCTTTGGGCTCGTTACTTTTTCGTTAGAAAATAAAGATACTAATATCTACCAATGACAGCTTCATCGTTTTTTCCACTTCTTTCACAAATGCTAATTTAATACTCGCTCTCTTCATTGTTAGGTTCATTCACGTTCCGATTCCCATTTTCCTCTTCGTCTCTCGGTCCGCTTCCACGAAGTGTACATTGTCGTTTTTCGAAACGCTGCTCCCTTCGGGTGTCGCTTTCTGCAGACTGGGAGAACGATAGAGCAGTTGTGAGAATCCCGACGGAAAAAGGAAAAGGGAGAAAGGGAAGAAAGGAACGGTCCAAGCGTTAACGCAAGCGGAGAAACAGACGTGCGAACAGGAGCTTTCGCTGCGTGCTCAGCAGCGGAAAAAGCGAGATCCGTAAATCAAGTGATCTTATTCTAACAAGACGATACGGGAAGAAAAAGGCCAGGGGGATCTGACGTTTAAAAGGGAAGAAGAGGAATTTTCTGCCTGTAAACGATTTGATACTGGAAGAACACACACTAAAATCAGGATGTTTCCAAGTATGCTGAGGACTATCGCTGAGCACTAGCTTAGAAAATATAGCAAGTATGAAGAATAGGCGAAGTAGAATGAAATATTATCAGAGGATAAGGTATATGGATTGGTGTAATATTTTAACACGAATGTTTGTTGGAAATAAATGAAGAGCAATATATTGTAAATTACAGAGAATGGTAGTATAGTAGGAGCACCTTCTCTTCGGACTCAACACGCCTGACCAGGACAGAGTGGGCAGGATCCCCCGCTCAGTCGCACTGGAGAGGTTTTCAGCTGAGGTTTCCCTCAACTACTCAACACAATGTCGATTCAGTACCTCATATTCTTCGCTAACATGTTTTAAAATTTCTCCTTTCCAAACACCATACCCTCCAAAATGTTTGATGGAAGATCAGGACTCAAGTTTTAAAGGTGTCAAACGAGTAAATAAATTGCGAACATTAAAGAACTGAAGATGGTGTTGCTCGGTACAAAAGGTAGGCTCCACAATTAATGCGGAATTCACACATTTAACGCCTACTGTTAAATAACACCTCTCAACAGAAAAGTTACTTTTATTCGTTTGACTTGCGTCACGGTTTTCACACACGTTAGTATACACCCATTGGAACACACTAGCTCGAACAAAAGTCGCTCGTACCACCATATTGCCAGCGTCGCGCTGTTCCTCAAGGACATCATTACCTCTGTGACATAATCTTCTTTGTTATAAAAATCAGCCATCATGATATTATTTTTTATAAAACGAAATCCTCAACTTCTAAAAACGAGCGTTGCCTTCATCAGGATTTAGTGTACCATATTATCAACACAACTCCATCCCAAGTACGTCCAACACCATGCAGACATTACCATACCTTTCCCATTTTATTACCACAAGCACCTACAAAAACCATTCCATTCCTCACACAAACTTATAACATACAATCCTGTTGAAAATGCTCGTTATCGAAACGTCAGCGAAATCAGAAAATAAAAAATTCTGGTCTAAACGCAAGATTTCTTTTTACATTTGAATAATGGCTGCTAACATCCCTTCCTTAAATAAATGTCTTTAAATTATAACTGAAGTTTCTAGTTACGTTACTTGTGTTAGGAAGTTTGATATTTGTTATATCTCATTTTGATTCATTACATTCCTTTTGCATTCTAATAAAAAATTGTGCGTGACTTCTGTATTTTATAAGATATTATACCTATGAATATATTTTTGCGTACATTACCTTATTTATTGAACATGAGGTAATAGACACAGTATTTTTAATAGCGCCGATAACATGGTTTTAAAAAGGTGTTACTGACATGAAAATTATAAATAGTAAACCCTCACGACTATTATGTTCCACATTGTAGTAGTGTCCGTAGAATTTACATTAAAATAAATCAATTATTCGCCCTTATTTTTAAGTTAGTTGCCTTGCGATGGCCCACAGTGGGGACCGAAACGTTGTTAAGAATATATAATTGACAAGAAATTGAGTCTGTGAGAAGAAGGCCGTAAAATGTATTTAATTAGGTATTTTTCAATTCATAAAATCATGTTAAGTCTTTCTATCGAATTGTTTATTTCATTTAAACAATATTTGCAGCGAAAATGGTTTAAATTAGATTGGCGTTATTTTCCTAGGGTACCTTATGTCTTAATTGCATAGAAGGACACGGTGAGAAACTAGGTTGGCAAAAAAGAAGGTAAAATCCATTACATCCGCGTAGGTTAATCTGTTCAAGAATGTGCTTGTTTTGAGATTCAGAGCCTCGCTGAAGGTCATTTTATCTACTCAAGAATAATCATAAATTTTACAGAATGTCCTCGCTGGGACTACTTCGCACACTTACAGATTGTACGATTCAGAAAAGATTCACTATTCCGGGTCGGATCTCTAACACGAATATTGACCAAAATTGTTCATCTAGTTAACGAGGCTTTATTGCTCCAGGTAACTTGTGGTGGATCACATATCTACATTCCTTTCACTTAAGTCACGCCAATAATCGAAATAGGGAACAATTATCACCACAATACCATTATATGTATGAAGTTCAATTGTTTTGTAAGTATTTTCACTGCTTTTGTTGTCCCACAGTTGAGGATATTCTTTAATTAAATACCAAAAACTTTAAAAATCACAAGAAGTCTGATAATTTGACAATTTTTCCACTGGGTCGTCGTTCTTATTTAGTTTATCACTACTTTCCGTTCCTTTATTCTATTGTTTTCTAGGATTTTTCAAAAATAACTAGACTACAAGACTGACTTTTGTTGCTGTATAAGTGATTTATTGTCGACCAACTATGACGTGTGCGGAAGGTGACGAGATCGGAGAATATTTGTAACGTTGATGGCGTAACTACTAATTGCGCGAATCCGGTAGTATGATTTAAACAAATAATTCTTCATCACCATAGTTTCATAACACAAAAAGGATGTGAAAAGAATGCAGTTCGCCAATTCAGCCTGAAAGGATAAAAAACGTTAGGAGCGACGTTGCTACCGTCTTTCGCGTCACTGAAAGAACTCCAAAAATCTGACAGAAAGCTATCAGTCCATTAAAAAATGTCAGATGCACTGACTACGTCTGAAACTAATCATGACTTCAAATCATTGTTATTTGCAATAATATGAATGAGAATTAGTTTAACGTACGTTTTGAGAATGAATACAAAAACACGCGTAAATTTAAATAAAATTACAGAATCATTTTTAGGGTTTGCCGACATATGGGTCATTAGAGTCCCAGAATCAATTATTGCAAACCAAAGTAACAGTTCTTATTTCATGTATATAATAAACTATCACAACGCAATGAACTTATCCGACAAATGTGAAATGTCATCGCACAGATTTGACCTTCTGCTTGCTCCATCCCTGCCAACCTCACGCTACCCCATTGAATATTGTTCGTAATGAACAAAACAATAGAGGACTACACTATTCTCTCAAGAAGAAGATCGAATGAGAAAGAAGAGATTATCGCCTCACATTACCTCCCCTCGTTCTTCTTCACTTCTTCTCACCTGTTTTTTCTGTTTAGCGGTATTTTTGTCCGGGACCAGGATTTTAAAGTTTGGCGAGTGAGAAGATTGCCTAAGCCGTCTCCACCAATTTTGTCAAGCTAGCGCTTCCCGCGAATGTGTTGACGGCAGTTACAAAGCTCGACCAATTTCTCTGAGTACCTCGAGCAAGATCTTCACTCCAAAGGAGTTATGACAAGAGATTTCCCTTTTAAGCTCTTCCGTGAGATTTCAACAAGCAATAGTGATATCAAGAGTTTCAGACAATTCCGCGTCAATCGTGCAGCTTCGCATAAGGAGCAACACGTCACTCTCACCATTTCACCTCACCGCCGAAGGGGGCTACGACGCCGCGGACGACGAAAGAGAAAGCAAGTTCTCCCTGTCTCCTCCACCCACGCTTCCCGCCACCACCACAGCCTGAGTCGTCGCCATCAGTGCCGTTGCAACCGCCCCCACCACCGCCGTTCTCTTCGCGCTCCGCTGAATGTCACCGTTCGCGATCGGATCCTCCACTGATTGCGCGCCCTCCGCCCCCGCCGTCGATCCGCCATCCCACGCCTTTTTCCTCCCCACTCCTGTCGAATAATCACCTAAACCGGTTAGGAGACCCGCCTCGCGTGCACCCAACCCTCCGAACCCTCACTTCCGCGTGGCCCCGTCCCCGCCGCCGCTACAACAGATCAGATCAGAATTTCCAGGCCTTTTCACGTCGGACCGATCCTCTCCCTCCCCGTTTCTCCTGCGACCCTTTGCTTCATGCTGATACCAAATTCCGCTTCACTTTCTTTCCACTCAGTCTCCGATGCAGCAATATGCACGATCTTTCTTTTTGAAACCTACATTTCTATCCATCGCAATGATTGGAATGTAAGGTTTGAAGGAAACAACGTTACATACGAATATTACTTTTCAATAATTTCGAACGGTATGTTGGAGCAGGAATTCCGTCCATACAGCAAACATGCAGAAAAGAGGAAAGTATGCTTCTGGTAATCGCATAAGACCTCGATAACGACTGCATGATTTTATGAATTTCAAAACCGCTTCTCGTACAATTTTACTGAGCTCTCAAGAAAAGACAAACTCCATTGAGGATTTGCTTGACAGATGTGTTCTCTGGCTTGGTATCCTAATTTATAAGATTCTAAGAAACAAAACAAACAGCAAGCAAAATAATCTTACAAAAATATTTTCGAGTATCGCTAAACCAAAAATGTTTGCGAATCATGCGTGAACCGTGCACGCTCTGGAGACGGCAGATCAAACCAAGGTTGGTTCATGTGGAATTTGTCATGATGGATAATGTGAGTCTCCGACAAATCTTCTCGGAGTGCTCCAGTTTTCCCTGTCATTGATCATATCATCTTCATTTATTCACTCCTTCATTCACCTTTTCGCACCCACTTCGGTATTCGGGATATGGGAAGCGCCGAAACGGAAATGGAGTGTGGACCACTGAGTGGTGAAGTCTTCCCACACATAGAGCCGTACGCTAAATAAGAAACGTTTCAAAAATGTTTTAGAGTTGAAAGATATAATACTCTATTAATGTCAACCAGATAAATATGAATACGAATAAGAAATATAGGAATAAGAAATATGAATAAGAAATCTAATTCTGATGATGATGATGATAATAATAATAATAATAATAAAGTCAACACAACATTTTCCCAGGGCTATAATGACCTTGCCGTTGACGAGCCCTAAAGCTCCACAAAAAATCCCTGAGCAAAATCCTTCACACTTGTATCGGGGAAGAGTTTAAAATTCACGTGAGTCACTTTGCTCTTATCGTTTGTAAAAAGTCACTAGAATAAATGCGTGAAATAATCTATTTTTTACTACTTACAAGATACTGAAGTGATATATTTTCCATTAACTTGTTCTTCTCTTCAAAGAAATTGTATTTAACTCTATTATTTCGCAACATAACCTAAAACATTTTTGCAATTCTTAGAAGTACCTAACTAAGAGTTAATCTCTATTAGTAACGGGTTCCTGAGTATCAGACGATTCAAAATATTTGAGGGCTATCACCTATTTTTATAGCTTTTAAGCAGTATTTTATTAAATTACAGGTGTTAGTTATAAACAAGCTTTCTCATCTTTATTAATTGTCCTAGGAAAACAAACCGGATGCGCAACTCATAATTATATTCTGCTGTTTGTCAGTTTTCCTTTTTTCAAATTTAGCGTTTTCGGAGTTGAAGGTTCCAGTCCTGTACGTCTTCTTCCATCGGTCTGTCCCTGAAAAATTTATAGAAACGTATGCGACCGAATAAATAATTTTTCGATCATTTGGAGACAAAATATATACCACTCGATAAACTAAAATAATCGTAACAGTCCTGGAACCGAAGATTGTGAGAATGAATCGGCGAAAAAACTTGCAAACTCTTCCTTAACAAGAACGTTAACTGATGATGACGCTATCTGACTCGAGCACACATTATCCCAATTAACAGAATCGTATCCTGGATCTTGGGCATCTCTTAGAAGGAGAGGCATTTGAGAAAAGACTCTTCAAAAACTTTTTCAGCTCTCTACTAACTGCGCATCGTCTCATCTTCCAGCGATATCTCGATTTACGTGACGTATCTTCGGCTACCCTTCCCGTTGGCACCGCATTCATACCTTATCCCCCCCCCCGTTCGCAACCACCCACGCGGCACTACGCTAAGCAGAGACTCCGACGCCGCAGCCGTCTTGGGTGGACGGGTGGATGTGTGGGTGGAGGCCGTGCAGCGACGGGCGACAGGTCCTTTTCGGCAGTATCGACATCCAGTATCCAGCGCCCGACTGCCCCCAACCCTCGGAGACCGTCCGGGAGTCGCAGGGGACCACGGTAGCGGCGGCGAGGGTGGAGCAGCGCGGGAGGAGGGCGGGGAAAGAGCTGGAGGAGGACTCTTCCCAATTAGTCGACGACTCGCCGGGACGCTAACTTCGTTTGCCGGTTGCCCGGGCGACGCCGCTGGTTTCCTCCCTTCCCTTTCTCCCGGCAACGTCCCCTCCCCAGCAACCCCTCCCTTCTGCCTTGGGGCACAAAAGCGGGCGACGCAGCGACTCGGCGACTGAGCAGCCATCAAGGATCACTCGTCCTGCCACCCCCGCCCCGCCACCCCCTCCCCAAGAGGCGTTCCACAGCCACCGTCTCCCCCTCCATCCCCAGTGTTGCCGTCGCGCCGATGTAACACAGCCTTTGTCTCAACTGAGCATCACAATGCACCACTTTGCCCTCACAGGATGGACATCGTCCACTGTGAGAGTCGAGGCCAGCCTGCACTGGCTTCACCTCCTGGAAATGAGGAGCACTGCGAGTAATTCCCTTTGAAACGTAAATACTGGCTGATTCTCATTGGCAGAATTTTCAATATTTGAAGATTTAGAGCCCGCGATAAGAAATCGGATTAGTCGACGTGCTGGTCTTGAAAAGCGTTCGCCTCCGCGATCACTAGAACAAATAACAATTTGAGAATTTGCATTCACTTTGCGACGATTTTCAGAGACACATTCACATACGTCAAGTTAAATAAT
The DNA here is from genome assembly GCA_002313205.1 of Laupala kohalensis. Lineage (NCBI taxonomy): Eukaryota > Metazoa > Arthropoda > Insecta > Orthoptera > Trigonidiidae > Laupala > Laupala kohalensis. Next base: position 176,165 of record NNCF01134622.1, read on the forward strand.
CCATTAGAACACGAGGGGTGCACATAACTAAATGCCAAATGGCGTTCCAAGTAAATATGACCAACTAGGGTCTTCTAGAGAATGAACGTTAGCGAGACTACTCTTGCAAAGGGTTAAGTATACTTAAGGAAATAATAGTACTTCAAAGTATCATTACAAAAAAAGTAATACTGAAGCAAACACCTTAGATGATGATTAAAATAATAATAATTATTATTATTGGGGTTTTTGGGCTCGCCAACATCTAGGTCATTAGAACCCTAAGCACCTCACACGTGATTATGGTTATAATATACAAAATCACGTGTCAAAATAAAAACTAATCTCCGAATTACCGTAGTGAATCAAAACATCGATGGGATATACTCAGTGCGAAATATTATGTTTCGTTTACCTTACGTTATTAGTTCCCAAACCTACAGCAGTCACCGTGAAGAGATTGAAGTTCAAACGAATTAGAATACATTTCACACTATTTGATTACCTCGCACAATCAATTGTAGAGTTCTCGAAGTGAAAGGAGAAGACCACTATACTGCGATATATTTTCAACTGAAAAGTGCAGCATGATCTAAATTTTTGGTAGCCAGTGTCATAATACTGAATAACCCTAGCATTAAGCTATTTATATTTATGTGCGTTCAATTGGCGGCCAAAGTACGTCTTCATCTTTCTAACGATTCATTGTACTCGTTATTGAGTGTCTCCCTTTCTTTTTGTATGTGAAAATAGTGATTTAAAAAATCAACTTCGCTATTAAAATGATTCCACGGACTTCAAGTGACCGAGTGTTGAACGAGTTGACGTAAAAATTAACCTTATTGCTTGTATTTGATTTTTGGCAAGGACATTTCGCATTTCTGATCTCTCTCCTCGTATCTGATATAAGTTGATTTGGTTTCAATTTGCGAAGGGTGTGAAAAGAAATTCGAGATAATGTAAGATGAACGTTAATTTGAAGATGGAATGTGAACAATTTGATAATACTTGATTGAAGGATTTTTGAAAAGTGTTTAACATTGACATAATTTATCCGATACTATAAGGATTAATTGATAGTTCAGCCATCCACGATAAAAATAAACTGTAAAGTTATACTTGTCACGGAGTGTACCTAACTTAGCCCAAATTTAATATCTGAGAATCGACGGAAGGAGCCAAATTCAAAACACATTTACCTTCCTGAGGTTGAGTAAAGATATCATTGCAGTTGGCTTCGATTTAATCTAACATGCTTTGACAACCCCAGGTCCCCTTTCGTGGTTGGGGATGGGTGCTTTCTACAGCATCAGCCGTGCCACATCCATCCCATACAGCGGGTAATCCACTGATTACAACGTGCAACCCACGATACGAAAGAGTGACTAATGAAATGAAAAGAAAAATAAGTGTTCTCTTCTCGCCATAGAAACTGCATTAAAGCCACTGCTCTAAAGTAAAAAAAATAATAAGACCATTACTAAGAATGAAGTGGGAGCTCATTTTGAACATCCTTATCTTCTAGGGTGGACACAGATGGAGTGAGTGCATTAATTTGTAAGTATATGTTTCATTATTCTGTGAGGTGACACGGAATACTATCTTATTAGAAATTATCATCTTATTAGAAAAGACGTTTCATAGATGGAAATGCGACGACAAAAATAATTTAATCAAAATGGATAGACATCAGATAGCAGTAAGCAAAAACAAAATAAAACAGCATACATTTTAAAAACGTTGGTACAGAAAATATCCTTGGTAATATAGCAGTATTATTTTAAATAATTTATTTTGCTGACCGTGCTTGCAAAACGTATGAAATAACATAATTTTCGAAACGTTAGCTAACAATGGCCTTCGTAATCACAGCGATTCAGTTAAATGTTTAAAATGTAATTAGCAATATATAAAACTTAAGAAAAATTTTATCACAATAGCAGAAGTATTACAGGAAGATTCTACGAAGCTGGTGAAACAATTTATTGAAAATGTAAGACTAAACTAAACGCAAGCAGAGATTATTTTTCCATCTACATATGAAACACATGAAATGTAAAGATATAGCAGATTTTCATACTATTTTTCTTAATGACCCAAATTATTCAAAATTACCTTGAATCATAATTCACTGTTTCCAGAATTACAATAATATGCTGATATTCTGGGCATCTTGATCACCGTTGGACTGTCGACGCGTCTCCCGATATTGTGAACTCATAGCCGAAGTAGAATTCACACGGCATCTTCGTCAGCATCTTCTAGTTTCATAGATGTAACTATTTGCTCTCGAGAGGGACTACTATTCTCCTAGGAAAAGTTACGGATATGCGCATTCGTGCTCATTGTGTGATGTGAAATTGCATTCTGAAGTTACGGGCGATTTTTGGAGTCTGTTGTATAGACTTCATATAATTTCAGGATTGTAAAAAATAATTTTATAGTTTTTTGTCATAGATTCGAAGTATCCGTGCAAACAAATATTTTTCTCATTCAGTTCGAGAATAATTTTAGTTTTCATTAATATTTGCTAGTCACCAGCTAAGTCATTCGTTTTCGTTTGTAGTACTTAATTGTAACAATATATTCTGAGTATTGCCATAAACACATCGCCCACATGGTAATGGTCATTTTTTTGGTTGCCACATTCACGAAGTTAATGCAGGTTGAAGGGGAATATTACATTTTAATGAAATAATTACACCCCGAAATACCAGTTTTAATGATAAATTAAACTTGCTTTTAAACAATAATCGATTGTTTGATCTATGAAATGTTTTAGAATGATTAATCGTTCAGTGTAATAAATCGATTACTGTTAATCGAAATATTTTCCATAATCGCCCATTTCTTCTCTGCACACATTATGATAATTCTATGTCACTTAAAGTACTATGAATAATAAAAGAATATAATGATGAATTCTATTAGATATTTGTCTGCAACTGAAAGTGGTTGTGTTATAAAATTATTTCGTGCTACGCACATGTATTGCAAAATGTATATAATTATCCCCCTCTCTCTATTTACTCTAAAATTAAACTGCCCTTTCACCTGTTGATCATGTCGCAAACCTCCATTGCCGAACGGAGATCGCTATTAGAAGTATAAAAATGTTTTTCGTTTTTAATACATAAGATAATGACAAAACGATAAGGTAAAAATTGAATATTTCAAGAGAAAGTAATGAAGAATGTAGTCATGATTTTATCGCTCATTATCAATCACTATGATATTGCATTTGTTCAGTTTCTTTTCTGAGATGTTACACTTTTTATTTTGTTAAATCTCATTGATATAACTTGACGTTTCCCTCTCATTTTCGCCAATATTGGCATTTGTGACGCAATCTTGAATCCAAACCGGATTCAGTAAAATGCCATTTGCCTGACTCACTAGAAAACGCAGAGTTGGCTTTCGTTGAGTGTATTGACCAAACGGTTTAAAAATGGGTTTGTTGACGACCCTGACTCAACGGAGAAACATCGGTTCAAGTTTCACTTTCGGCTGTATACGTATGAACAAACGACCCTTGAGCCGAAAGTGGTGGAAGAAGGTTTATTTGAGGACAGCAAGTAATCTATGAGTACCACTTAAAGGATTACAGAAACTATCGTCTAAAACCAAATTAAAACATCATCCCTGTCGGTCTACCAGACTTCTAAAATTCAACTAGACATTATCATTGTTCGAAGGAAGTGAAATATCATTTACCAGGGGATTATTTATATCACGAAACAGAGCATTAATAATGCTTATTAACGAAGCAATTAATTTAGTTTCATTTATTGTTACATTTTGTCGTGTTAAAATACTTTTTTATTTATTGTCCCGGTTCGTCTCTAACACATCTGAAAGTACTACTTTGTTGTAGGGAAATCAATGTCCCCCCTACAAGTATGGGAATTAGAGAAGTTTTCGCCAAGATAGAAAAACGGCCACTATGCTAGTCAGCCAAACCTAATCAGCTCTTGAATATCTTTTCTTATTGTTCGGAGTTGAACCGATGCTGTAACCGATATCTGCAATGAAGAGAAATTCTATTTGCTAGTTCATGTTGTGGTAAAATTAACTATTTATCTCACATGATATAGCGACCGCTCATTTTTCTCATCTCAAGTAGACGAGTAAAACAAAATTTTAAACAAAAATTTACAACGCTTCGGTACCGATATAGTTGCTCACCAAAGTGTATGAACCTTATTCGACCCTTGTTACAATTTAAGTTAAAATTGTGTACTTAGGTGATCTGCCAACTCAAGAATGGGATGTAGAAGAAATGTGATTTAAATTTTATTTTTTCGTATATCTCAAACGAAACGAGTCATTGTATATTTATATAAAATTAGTGATCTAATTTATTATAAGGACCAGATTTCTGAGAATTTCAGTCGCAGGAGATCGGTTACAAAGGTTTGGAAAATGTCCACAAAAACAGATTAGGACAGGACGACTATCTGCGAGGCAGTTTTTCTATATATGACAAAGACTTTACACGGATTTGTACATATATATTTTTTTTTTGTGGGGCTTTAGGGCTCGTCAACATCAAAGGTCATTAGAGCCCTGATTCGTACATAATTGAAACACTAGTGATGCAAGGCAATTGTACATACTTTCCCCTACACATATCTCATTCTTCAATAAAGCATGACTAAATAAAACCTAGCTATAATAACATATATCGTTCGCAATTCAAGGAGCAACGGGAATTCGGGGAATTCCCAAGATCAAGATCGTACCGATAAAGTTCTCTCCTACACCGAGAATAGCCAGGGTTCTAAGTAAGAAGGTCAACTTACACCTATAGTCTTTAGTGCGCATTAAAAGCATTTGTGGGAATAACAAGCGATTTCTTGATACGTTCATTTTTCGACGCGATACATCTAAAACGTTTCAAGATGAGCATAATCTGGACGAAAGAAAGTGAAACGTAGCCCTTCGAATTAAAAAAATATATAATCCGAAAACCGCATGTGTCTTACCAGAAATAAAATCTGAGACATAAACTTCTCGGCAAAAGGACTCTTATGACAAATGCTACCGAATACTATTCTCGGGTCTCGTTTTAAATCGTGGTTTCGTTAACGAGTTATCAAGGAAAAGTCATCGCTAACTCATATATAGATCGCGATACCCATTCACTGTACAACTGCGCGGTCTTAGTACGCGAATGAGTTGAAACAATCTTCGTCCATTATGAAAAAGAGGTGTCCTGCCTTATCCGCTTTCACACGCAAACTTATTCCTTCTCACTTCTTAAAAATATAGTAACGCGCATATGGACCGGCAATGACAACACTGCAGCCACGTTTATGTAACCGGATAGCACTCAGAATTCGTAGGTATATAAAAATCATATTATTCAGAATGATCTGGAAAGATATTAACCATTACAATACGTTTCCCGCGAATAAACGGAAAATGAAAATATTTTATACATTAATAACCTCCGTCCGCCCTCCCAATTTCTTTCCCAAGAATCCAAGGAAGATTAGGTTGAGTTGTGTTGTTGTAACACAATATTACTTTTGTTCCTCTTGTAAAGTTTATTTAATACAGTAAAAGAAATTTAAAAAAGCTAAATTTTATAGTCCTTTTGTAGTATAATTACTTTCGAAATTCGATATTTCCTTCACTAGACGCAATACAAGCCAGTAATCTTTTTCACCTATTTAATTGTTCATTAATCATGTATATGTACATATTTTTTGGAGAAAGTGCTCGTACATATTAAAAGAAATGAAAAATAATGAAATTGAAAAGGAAAACTCATTTTTGACATTTTTTCTCGACGATTATGAGGATTTTCTTTCATAAAAGCAGTATTTGTTCTACTGTTTATTCTTGTCGGCTTACTATTTCATAAGACAATTTCACAAATTCACGTATTAAAATTTCTGAAAAATAAACTTAGAGATGTAAATGGAACGGAAGTACTGTACTTCTATTTTTCCTTTCCATGCAGTATTCTTCGGTGTCGTGTCCTATAGTTACTTAGTTTGAAAGTAACGATCATCACTCAGATTTCAATCAAGGTCCACAAACTGAAATAATAAAATTTCAATAACAAAGCTCTACACAAGCAAACGGAGAAAATATTAATATGGTACTAAGTACTACAGGCATTGCGAGACCGCACTGTTAAGAGTCCTGGGCCACGTGTTGGACATGGTGTAAGAATAGATTATCTCACAACAAGATAAATCACTTAAATGATCGTTGCCACCTCGCAATCAACACAGAGAACAAACACTTATCTCTCAAGGGCTGTTCAAGCTTAATTTCTCGTTGGGCAGGTTCAGAACTCACTCTGGTTTAATCACGGATATGCAAACAAATAGTGTTTTTGAATAGTCACTGCGTTCCTCTACAATCCTCGAATTGTTGGAATGAAACTGCATTCCTTAACTCAGTCTTAGCTAACGCCTCGCCCGGTATTGTTTCCACTCCGCAATAATCATATCGACATTTCTTCGTTTCTAAAATAGAACAACGACCTACACTCTAACTCCGATCTCGTTCAAGTTTCAGCCGCAGAATATATTAAATGTTTATTTCTTAGAAGTCCCATTGGACATTTGAGCGAGCAGCAAAGTAACATCGACTCATTTACCGATTACTGTGTTCAGCGACACAGTGTATCGTCAAGACATCGTCAGTGTGTCGGCCAACACTCCGGTGACCCAGTGCATTCACGCCTCCCAACCTGCATTCGCCACGAGCGACGCAGAGATCCGACCTCGTAAGTCTCTGACTTCGACCCTCTGACTTCCCCTCTCTGTCCGCGCGGCGCGGAAACAGTTCTTCTTCTCCTTCTCCTCTCGTCCTCCTCGCCCTCCCACCTTCCCATTCGGGCGCAGTGTCGCTTCCGTCGCGCAATTCCGCCGCTAACGACCGCATCAGATCGACCTCTCGCGCCGTCTCGCTCGTGCGCGCGCCCTCTCTGTCTTCCACTCGTTAACAACGGCAGCGCCGGCTCCGTATGAATAATTCAACTCCGGGTGATATCCACCCCTCACCCGCCGTCCCCGCCCTGCCCGTCGACTTGCCTCGGGGGAATAATTTCGCTAATTGCAGTTAACAGGCCGTCCGCCCGCGCCCGCCCCGCACGGTTCCCGCTCCCCGCCGAGCGGCCGCGCTAAGCGCGCGGGATGGCGGAGGAAGCGGGCGACAGCATCGGCCGCTTCGCTCCGAGAGAAGCGAAACACGAGAAACGAACGACGTTTTAAGTTTGACTTGAAATTGGATTGGAATTGTTTGTGTTACTCGTTTATATACGTCGCAGCGGGACGATGGGTCGGACGGGGCGGGGAGCGCGGGAGAAGCGGGATCGACAGGGAGGAGCGCGGCGGGTCGGAGTGAGACGAAGCAGGGCGGGAACGCGAGCGAGACGCGCTCGTCGCTCGCCGCCGCGCCGCGCCGCTTGCGTCAACACAATTAGCAGAGAAGCGGCCATGCCAAAATGGCGGAGGCGGTAGGGTGTGCAGGAAGAGGAGACGTCGAGGAGCGGAGTCTGTGCCTCCGGCATTGTCGCTCCATCAAGCGGGGACGAGAGCGGTGGCAAGAGGTAACGGCGAAGCACCCCGCTGCAGCGTTAAGGGCGGGCGGCCATTACAGCGCTGTTAAGAGAGTAAGACCGCGTCGTTGAGAAGGAAGGAGGTGGGTGGCGGGACGCTGCGCCTTCAAAAGTTCCATCGAGATTTTCCTCCCCGCGGGTTCCTCGAGGTCGCTTCACTCGCTTCTGGAGGTATAATGGGTTATGACTCACGAGCAGGATTCACAGTCATGCAAGTATGTTCTCTGGAAGGAAGGATACAAATTCATAGATCTTACTTCTCTTCATGAATAACTCCTCTTCCTACGGAGTTCAGGTAATGTACCGAATCGATAGTTTGAAATAAATGTCCCTCATTTATCACAGAACATTTCTATTACAAAAAACGTGGTAGGTCGGTATTGGAAAGGTCAACTCAATCATAGCTTCATAACCGCTGATATTACGGAAATATCGACCTATTTCGTTAGCCGAAATTGCCTTTAATTCAAAATCAGAATTCAAATGGACGTTTTAGTGTATTGTTTCACTCATGAACTACCCTTTATCATGCGTTTCGTATGATAATCACCATGAATTATTCACGAACAAATATTGGTATATTATAATGCACTGAAGTAGATTTTGCAGATACAAGGACATTCACACTGATAATGTACACAATTCACAAATGGCATTAATCGTATACTGCAAAATATTCACGAATCAGTTAAATCCCCTGATTGTTTTGTACAGAACTGTATGGCAAAGAATATACGCATTTCTTCTTATTACAAAGTATAGTTGAATTTCTTGTATTACAAAGTATTGGATTTGTAATGAGAATTAAATTGCTTCAGGAGTGTGTCATGGCTCAGAGAAGGTGTTAAAGTGTGCGTCCTCTTCGAGAGATAAGAAACATCATTACTATGTGAGAAATGACAGATATTCTTAAGTGCAGATGGATATCAGAATTGTAGAGCGATTAATTGCTCAATCAGTTCAAAAATTATCTCCTCAACATCCCAATCATCTCCTGATTGTTGAGATAAGATTGGACTGAAACAACTTAGAAGCAGATATGATTCTTTAGTAAAGCATTTCTTTTTCAATGTGTCATGAAAATGAGTGCGTTGAGACGACATAAAAAGAAAGATCAAATTTATTTCAATTCCACGCGATATTAGTGAAGTCTCAGAGTACCACTGCAGGTGCCATCACTAAATTTAATGGAAAGTGTAGTCTTCACAGACTTAGTATGTTTTGAAAGAATTATACATGTATGAGAAAATCTTGAATATTGAGGCACCAAGGATAAAACACCCGTACGATGTAAGTTGCTTATACAATAATTGAGGACTTCCCTGGAAGATGTTTGTCATCTCTGGTTGTCGAACGCAATTGCGTGCAAGTCTTCTCTCCAGAAAAAATGTTTTACGTTGGTCACTACAACTTCAAACCAGTATGAAGGTATACATTTGATATCTTATATTATTCACGATAAATTAATTCATTGTTCACTCAATAATTTATTCCTTTATGATATGAAACGAAATTTGCAAACGATCATTCAGTTTTCTAGGAATCCAGTGAGTTAGTCTACGATGTTATCTTAAAATCATTTTCAGAAAGACCTGGTTTCTTACGTGAATCACTAAGAAGTTTGAAACACTTACAGTACGAAAATGTTTCGAACATATCCTTACTCGAATTATTCACGAAAGCATTAAGGAACTATTACTAAAGCTAGCGTATGTAATAAATGATGTCTCATATATCGTGAGAAAAGTCTCTTAGTTGATTGAAAGGCACCATAAAAAATATTAAGGCGATATAAGTAACGTACAATGCTCAATCTTGGTCGAAATAACTGAAATATTTTAAAATTATTCCGGGCTAAAAGAGAGAAAAAGCTATAAAGAATCTTTGATTGAGAAGAATATTTTGTCCCTACGCAATGAAATACCATATCCCATCCAACATCAACTTTGTAGGATGGGGAGAGCAGGGTATTGGTAAATGTAACAACGATCACACCACAGAGGGTAACCGTCATTGACTTACAATTGGCAATATAAATCGAAAATCCTCTTTATTGAACCAACGTAAATAATTCTTGCTAATTACCTCTCGTTATTACCCATTTCTGTTTCGTTAAACCCAGAATTTCACCGCACAGATAGCAATTTAATGTCACAACACGCTTAAACAATTTTAATCACAATATAAAATTATATCTTATTTTTTGTAGCGTTCAACATGAAATTCCCAACCAAGCACCAATTAATCCAATAAAAATTCGCACAGTGACGATGTGCGCATGCTCATGAGAGGGAGAGAGATGGAGTAAAGGGGGATGAGGGTCAAAAGAGGAAGGTTGGGGTAGTAACGCAGCACCAAGCGTTTCTAGTAAAATATCCACGAGTAACGACAATACAACTATCGCTTACGTTAGATGTACAGTACATAAATAGAAGTAGAGAAGACCAGGATCGATTATTCCCTGCTAAAAAACAATCAAAATAGTGGTGTATCATGATATCAGCTTTGAGCGAAGTGAAGCTAAGAGAAATTAAATAGAATGTAAATAACAGGTTTCAAACGCATAACTTTGGTCAGGACTTTTATACTCGTAAGTATTGTTATTTAAAATTTTTTGTACAATATAATAATAAATATCTCCGTTTTATGGGTAAGAATAAAATTAACATTCATTTGGCGCGTATGTTAAGAAGGTAAGGTGTACAAATAAGTATTCTTGTCCATGAAAAGTACCACAGATAGCCTATCTTGAATGTAATGAACGGGTTCGTCCCGTACGGGTAGAAAAGTAGTAGTGGTTACTGACATGAGTTTCGTATATTGTGCGCATGTGCAGTATATTGTTGAGCTATACAAATCAGTGTCAGGGAAAACCGAAGCATGAAAACTATTGACAGCTATTTGACCTGCCCAACCAGTACTTTCAGACGGGAAAATTCGATACCAATAAATATTTACACTTATTTGTAAACATCCGTAAATTAATTACTAAATAAATTACTAATCAATAAAGTTAACAAAAATTAGTTAAATGAAAACTTGAAGTAATTTTTGTAGCACATTTCGTCTTTATTCGAAATCATTCTTATTGAACATTACGCAAGTAGTATGATAAAATTAAGAGATTATGGTATGACAATAATCCTAGTTAACTTAATTTAGCTAATATTGTTCATTTGTTCAGAAAAAATTACGTTTTGTACGTACTAGTTATCTCGAAACCGAAATAATAATATATCAATTATGGTTTTGATGCAAATATTTCACAAATTAAATTCGTGAATGAATTCATATACAGGATTAATTCACAAGAATTTTAAATAATTCAAATAAAACAAAAGAATTATTTATGATTACATTAATAATGCATTGTATTTGTGAAGTCAAAGTTCTTGCTATAAAGATATAACTAGGAGTTAATCTAACTAGGAGTGAAACAAACAGTTTGGCTTGAGCTTTCACTCGCAATGTTTTCACTCGATAATATGTACCTAAACGTTTTGATTTTAAAAAGTTTAAAAGTGTTTCTATTGTTCTTATCCATTTTATATTGTGATTAATGAAACTTTGATGTACTTCCACTTAATGTACTATTATAAATTATCTGCTTTATTAGGTCGATAACTATAAATTACATCTATTTTAAAGAGAATCTAAGAACTACCCTTTCTCCTTGTCATTCAATGCCAAAACATTTAGTGACCAAGGTTGCACAAATGATTGCAAATAATTTTTTTTTGAAAAAAATACAACAAATAACTATCTCATTTCACCCTGGAACCGCATTCGCTGGAACTACTTACCTCCCTTCCCTTTTAGTTCTGTGTTTTGGTAGGGTTAGGCGGGTTAATTGTAAACAAGGGGTAAATGTAAACAATTGATCTAAGCACCGCTGTGGGAGTCAAAGAAATTAAAAGTTGGTCAAAACTAGATGTTGGTGACTCTTTAGATGAAGTATAAACATTCCACGCTTTTGAACCAAGCCGTTGATGGAATACAAACGCATGAGTATTGAGCTGTCCAGAAGATTGAAATTCAAAGTTACTGCACTGCGTTTATTGTTCTAAAATAGGTGAATCATTGACGTGTATGTTATTCTTCTTAAATATTATTTTCAGTAATGAATTAAGGTAACAAAAAATCATTGATATTATATTCTAGGAATTTTGTAGGTTCCACAGTTCCATGTTTACATTTACCTCAATTTTCTAGGGTCGAGGTAATTGTAAACATAGTTATATCATATTATTTTCGCGCAGTTTTCGTACACATCGGTATGTCTTTCTGAATTAACTTGCATTTAATCACATTTAGTACGTTTTAATAATGTAATGGGTAGGTGGGGTTTTCACATAAGTTGTTGTACTCATACCTACGTATATACTTAAAGAAGATTGATCTCAGAAGAAGCAAAGGCGGTCTAATAAAAGAAGTGAAGAGCTCACAAAGCAAAAGAAGCACGAGGTTTAGAAGATTTCGATAAACATTTCGAAAATATCGATGACTATTTTCTAGAAGAAGTAATATAATTAGAGCAACCACAAAGACATTGTACTGGGTATATTCTTATTCGTGATCATACAGGGGAAATAATTAAAATACACATTTCTTGTGTTTGTAGTACCAATAAGTGAAATTGAGGGATGAATTGGAAGACACTGAAATGAATTGATAATGCTAAAACTAAATTCGTTCTAGTTGATGACAAGTTTTCTTTAAAAAAATTAATCTCAAAATAATATCACCTTCTCCAGTTAGTGAAAAAGATAGTAAAATTGTTATTGCCCTTTCTGGCAAGGAAAACATTCTTGAAATGTATTGCTTTCAAGTCTCCTTGATATTTTTAGATTTGATATTTTTGTAAATAAAGTTAAAAATGATAACAGTAAGTTTTAATAGATGTTGGACACAAAGGTTTTATACAGTTCGGTAGCAAATAAAATGTGTATAATTTAAAAAAAATGAGTCATTTCTGTGTTTCAGAAAGTTCTAATTATCAAAGGAACAATCATGGAATGTTTTATGGCATTTGTAACAAAATACACAAGTAAAATGGGGATACTGTGTAAATGTAATCATAATAAATGGAAACACGATATTAGAAGGGTCAAAATATAATTTAATGTACCTACAATTGTAATGATATATGCGTCAATTCGAAACTTTACGTTATGAGAGTAATTGTGAGGACAGGTGAATAAGGGTGGAAAATTTCATACTAGAAGTATTTGTTACAAGAGATGTATGAAGTGAAAGATTTACCCATTATATAAGTGTGCTTAAAAGTATACTTTTTTTAAATTAAGACATTGAAATTTAGAGCTGAAAAGAAATATTCGAACCTTCTTTACAATTACCCCGTACAAGAAAACGTAGAGGGGGAAACATTTTTTAAAAATTAGAAAAATTTCTCAATAATCCTTAAAAATCTAATATTTTTGAAACATTAGTTGAAATTAATGCTTTATTTTGGTAAATATTGTTGACAATTACGAAAGGTGGAATGTCTTTCGCTGGTTGGGAATAAAAATATGATGTAGAAGCGGAGAAAAATGTCAGAAGGAGGGAAATTCCCTGACTCCCCTTTCCCTTTAATTTGAACACTGGTTAATACAGAGAGGGAACGAAATAAATCTACACAGCAATCATCAATTTGGCAAAGCACAAGGTTTTGAAAATTGCTGAAAGAAGAGAATAATGCAATATCACAATGGCAGCGCACTAATATAATGTGACGAGAGCTGTAGTACAGGCGGGAAGAGTCGAAACAGGTAACTGGGGAAGCGCGCGCTGAGTATATCACGCCGTCAAACGACCGAGGCGCGCGATCTGTTGACTTGAGGCGAACCGCGAACCAACACCCGCCCTCCCCGCTCTCTCCACTCCCGTTCGTCGCCCGCCGCCGGCACTCCCCGCCCTACCGGCAGCGTCCGTTTGACGTGGCCGCGGTTGCGGCTCAGCTCAAACTTACCCCCTCCTGGGCTCCGCTTCGTCGTAGCACCTCGCGATAGGGAAGAGGGTTGAGAGAGGAAGACGGGAGGGTAACCGCACGCTGGGGTCAACACGAAGGAGAGCAACGATTGACACCCTCTTCGAAGTAATTTACTTGTTTCTGCACGCCGCAGACATTACTAGCGAACAGAAGAAAATTTATCTGGAACAACTATTCCTCAAGATACATTTTAAACACACTTTATAATTTTTATCTATTTCATTGGAAAAAGGATGTAAATGTTGGTTTAAAAAGAGCTGTCAAACGTCCGAGGCAGGTACTGACTTTGTTTAATGCAGACAAGACATTTACCACGCACAAATGGACAATTCTAACGATAGCATACTTAACCACTTCATCCTACGTAGGATCATGGAAGCACACACACTGCTCTGTACAAGTCCATATTGAATTGTTATATTTTAATTCAATCATGTTGCATCTTGTGTCATTTTTATTTACTCTTTAATAATTTAGACGAGAATAGATTATTATTTTAGATGAGATTAATTCTGAAAGAGCAAAATAAACTGGTATTCAATGAAATGTTATTCGCCTCCAGGAAGCGTGATTAGAATCGCCATGCGATGTGAAGAGCAATTAAGTTATCGTCATCCATTTTAAGAAGCTTATGATGGACAAAGTTTCCAAGAGAAGGTAATTTAATATTATAATGTCATACATCATGCTAAATGAATTTTTTTTATCATTCGCTTCTCAGTCATACCTTATTTTAGAAGTCTCTCCCTATTGTTCAGGTCCTCGGCAATCTCTTGAGTTCAAATGTAAATGCCATACGACATCATATCCAATGCTATCTCCTTTGGGTTTACAACAAGGTAAACTTGAGAATGTAGATAGAATACAACCGATGTACTATATAGCGCTATAAACGGTTCAAGATTGGTTTGTAAAGAATATTGAAATACTCGTTGAACACTAGGGTAAAGCCAAGGTCACTCAGGGTCTGACTCGTGTTTACTTTGCTCCATTTGTACTGAAAATGAACGTTGAATCACGTAATTCACAAAATAACTCCACAATGTTATGGGCGCGGAGTATTAAAAACCCAAAATAAGATAAACTACTAAGTCACAGTCAATTGTGGTCAATAGAGGAAAATGATACCTGGATCTCACTCTCGCTGTAATTGCTATTTGAACGAAGATGATTGAGGATATCACCGGGTTTGCGTTTGTATTTGGGCCTGTCGGTTTACTTGACCTTCCAGGTTTACCAAAACAAACGTACGTTATTAGCTGTAACCACTAGGTCATGAGAGTGGCTTTAACGAATGCGGTGATTTGGTCGCTGCAGAGGTGATATGTAGGGGAGATTGAAACCCTAGTTTTGCTACCGGAAACCCTGGAGTGAGGTATGAGTAGGGGTTTCCACATTGTGTTGGTGTTTCGGTTGATACATCATCCAAATCTTCATCATACAAATGGACTAATAAACTATGGAAGGTACTGGTATTCTTTCGTAACCTAACATGTACTGATAGGTTACTCCAAGCCATCAAACCCGCAATACGCCAAATCATACGTTTGAAGAACAGTTCAGACTGGTAGATCACGAATAATGTAATCTGAGGCATATGAAGTTAGAGATAAATTTTTAGAGCTTGATTATTTTTAGAAAATATTATAGCTACTTGCCATTCGTTCCATAGTTCGGTATGAAGCAATAAAACACCATTCGATGAGTGTACAGAGTTTGCAGGGAATTTGCTCAGAACAAGTGCGACTTGCAATAGAATATAGAGATACACATCGTGGCCCGGGTTTTTCTCTGGTTTGCCTTCGGGTAGGGGTGGATTATATACATAGGTTCTCTAGGTTCTTGCCTAGGGGCAGCGTTTACTGAAAGAATATCTCGAATTTAGAGTTAATTTAATGGTTACAATTTATATACAATATTTTCTGAATAATCTATGGTAATAATTCTTTTGTGTTGAAATAATTATTTTGTGTTTTATGAAATACAAATTTGTTAATATTCTGTTGATATAATAAAACGAAACCTACAATTTTAATTCTCATCTTGGAATGTGCTGAAATATTAAAACCGCCTCTGCCTTAGTGCTCTTGATCGGAATTGATGGGAAGGTCCCTTGCTTGCTTCCAGAGAGTAGTTTAGTCTATTTAGTCCGCGTGGTCATTCGCAGCCTGAAACTGCTTTTTTGACAGTAAAATTATTATTATTATTATTGTTGTTGTTGTTATTGTTATTGTGAGATACGCTAAAATCGCATTTTGTTTTGCGTAGGTTCATTGATATACTTTCATTTCAAGTTAAGTAGTAGATCAGATCGAAGTAAAGCATAGAGGAGCAAATAATAGCTTGATTACTAAAAATACAAAACTGAAGAAACTAGAGCACTGAAGTAATACATTCGGGAGTAGGATATACGATGGCGAACTAACAATGCCTATAGTAAATGGGAAGGGTGGCACGGCAAAAGTGAGAGGTCCTGGACTTTCGTAATTCTCACATACAAATCACAATCTGTTGTAACTCGGAAGCGGCAAGTCACTTGTACCTGACAGTCTGTCATTGGAGGCCTGTGTTGTGTCTTTTAGCATTTCTATACGGGATTGTGTAGGTTTTACGACGAACAAATGGAAAATCCAACATATAGTATTTTCGGAGTACCTCGTCGGTATCAAAAGGTCACACAATCCGACTCAGGCGGATCTTCGCATCTTTGATAAAAGACTGTTTCATAGGCTACTTTTCTAAAGCTTTTCCTAATTTTCTTCTATTTCCCAGTGAAAATGGAGGATTAGTCACCGAAATTAAAGTCATAGACCTCATACGATTTTACGGTACCAAAATCGCCTACTATTTCAAGAAGCAAGCCACAAATAGAGGGGATCAGCAAATACAACACTGGAGAAATCTCATTATCCCCTGAACACAAGAGGAATTCAAAAAGTTTACTAAGTGAGATAACGCTTTTTATCATATTGATTAGGAGATAATAATTCAATCTTATAAATATAAATGTAAATTATCACTGCGTCTACGCCAGCACTATTAATTTTCCTTTCAATCTTCAATTTTAAGTCGTATTGTTACTGACAATAAGATTATATTTTTTGACTAAAGTGTGTTGCATGTGGTTATATATGTACTACCAAGAAATATAATGTATTGTAATTGAGTTATTAAGTATAATTTATTCGTATAAATCACAGACTTTCAGTAATTCCGTTTCAAGGTCTACATAAAACTAATGCTTGATAAGATTAAGCATTGCGTCCGCGTGTACAATTAATAAATTTAAATCGACCAAACTAAACAGACAATTTTCTTCAAAAAAAAAGTCAATCTAATAAACAAATTTGGAATGCACGGTTAAAATACGACTCAACGTTTTGATATCATTCTTATGACACCGTATATCATGTGACGCAGTGGCGGATCTAGACCTTAATCGAGGGGGGGCTAAATTTTATAAATATTTTTATGAACATTATTATAAACAATATTATAAATATTATTGTAAAGATTTTTATAATTTAAAAAATATAATTATTAATATTATAACGATTTTGTATTTTAATATAATATATCAATTCATCAAATAGATGATTAACAATTCATTAAATAGTGACCCGATTTATTAATTGCTGAAAATGGTAAAATATATATTAAAGGATAATAATACATTTTATCAATTTCAATATTATCTGTTGAAAGTTCAGGTGCAATGGGGTGGGGTGGGGTATAGCCCCTTTAACGCCCCCCATAGTTTCGCCACTGATATGGTGTGAGCAGCGCTCACACGTTTTTTATCGTTCTTTTAACTGAAAACCTGATGATGGTATCAAACGATATCGAAAAATTGTGTCATATTTTAATTGTGTATTCAAAGTTTGTTTACTGAATTGACATTTTGCGAAGAAACGTAATTTGGTCGATTTAAATTTATTTTTCTCAATGTGTTATTGTATTGTCCGACCTCAGTCCTCTTCTTCTTGTCTATTCGCCGAGATTCCTATGAGTCGTTGCTATCATGGGGAAAAGGGTAGGTGGCAGGAGTGTGGAGGGCGGAGGTGAGACCAGGGCCCTGCTGTCCTCTTCATCAAAAACATCCACGCCGGCTCTCGGCGTTCATTATCGCGCTTATCAACGCAGGGCGCCATATCAGCGACAGATGGTCGACGGCTTGTAGCGAGTCTACAACGGGACGGAGGCGGCGGAGGCAACGGTAGCTGTTGCAGGGGCAGGTGCGGTCCGCGGGAGGCGGTGTAGCGTGGCAGTAGCAGTAGTGTTAATGGGGAGATTAGAGACGCACTCGCCTCCTCAAACACGCGACACAAACAGCCTGCCAGAGAACCGGAGTTTCTCCCGGAAACGGGGGAGGGGGCAAATTCACGGAGGTGCCGACAAGCGAGAGGGAGGATGGACACAAGTTGTGCGGGTGGAAATGTGGTATTGTTGAAGGTAATAATCCACTTCAAAAGGGGTGGGATGCCGTACAGCGTAACCCAACATAGCTTTCTTTTCGGTCGCATTCCCACTGAAGCTGGGTTTTTTAAAGACAAGTAGAAATTAAGGAGACACTGATGTAATATGATTAAAAATACGTAGGTCTACCCACAAGAACATTTGAGTAAGACTTCTTGGTTTCAATCATTCGATGGTTCGTACAAAAGAGAAAAAAGGAGAAGTATAAAAAGCGAACATGAACTCTGCGAGTGGGATATTTATTTTTAAATGTGAATACTTCATTTTAAAACAAATATTTTTATGTGAAAACGTACTCCTTGAAAATTTAGGAAATATCTTTAAGGGTGACGATTAAATACTTCTAATATATGACTTCTTCACCACGATTTCTGGCGGTGAAATGTTACGATAGTGTTTGACACAAAGTACTTTTACGTTTGATCAGTTATCAGTAAATAATTACATGTATGTACGTAACAAATTCAGGATTACAAGCACCAACATATTAAACCCGCTCTGCTCTGTAATTCATAAATATTACTTCTGGCACAAATTTACTAATAGGCTAGAATATAATTCCCAACCTCAAAAAAATGTTGGACGTTCATTTACAATGGTTTTCCGTAAGTGCAGCACCTTCCAGTGGTTGAGCGGAATCTGCCGATACGATATTCGAATCACGTCTTGATCTTTGGAACATACGTCCCAAACAAACGCGTAGGTTGAATGTTCCACAACATATGATTTTTACTCACAGAAAGGAACGAAATATCCATAGTTATTACTGTGGTAAATCAAAGTCAAACTATCCCAAAACAGGCCACGAAGGTACCCAACGGGTTCCCGGAGGGTAGCTCCGTATGAGAAGATGTGGTCAGTATCTCGCTCCGACCGGTTTGACGCCAGGATAGACCATAGTACTTATTTTACAGCAGTCTGAGTAGGTCTGGGAGTTAGTCTGGATGTTGAGGTGTGATGAAAAAACTCCGCCTCACCACTTCGAACCACGGCCATCCAGCCAGCAACTCAGCGCTCTACCCAATGAGCCACGCTGACTCCCACTGTGGTAAATACTTCCAAATATTTATTAATTTCATTGTCCTTGTGACTACAACAGCAACTATGTCTGTACACATGCACTTAGGAGGAGCCTTAGGCGACTCTGCTTTTGGTTTAGCAAAAAATAAGAGGCGGGGCGCTGACAGTAGCATGTGTGCAAAGAGCACTCATGGAGCCATTAGCGTCACTCTCCGGGAAAGGTTATATAGGGGCGATAATGGCGTTGGAGGCAGAGAGACTAATGGTAGGAGTGGCGACAGTGTTCTCCAACAGCCGTCGTTGATAATGTGACGTAAAATGGGTTTGGGTGAGACGCAGAAAGAGAGAGGAAGGTGAACATCTCGGACACTCGAAAACTCTATGGCGCTGCGTTGATGTCATTCGTCGAGATGCCATTTCGGTCACAAATAATATGGACTCATTCATCCAACTCGAGGGTTGTCTAACAAGCAACGTATTGGGGTGATTAAATCAGGCATTGCTAAATATGCCAGGTTCCTTTCTGAATATCGACAAAAATTCGACTACTATTCACAATGCACTAATGTACTCGATATATCAAATATTAGACACCACTTAAAATGTATAATCAAATGTATACATAAAATACTGAACAAATACAAAAATACAAAAAATAATGAACAAATCTGACCCTCCTTCCTCGCATGTTTCCTACAGTCCTTGTGAATGTATGATTACTCTTCTTATCTGGACAATGTTAACCTGGATAGAATCAAAATATGGGGCCCGGTTTTGGTATCGGTTCTATGAGTAAGAAATTATTGTTTCTGCTTCGAGATCCGATGTAATTTAGGTCCTTTTGTGTTGGAGTTTTGAAATGTTCAATTTAAAGAATTAATAATGTTAGATTTTTATTATTAAAATGTTTATATTACAATTATTAATAATTCTTTTTGAACCTGATAATGAATGTTAAAATATTAATTTAACACGCCTTAAGATAATTTGGACAATGTGACATTAAAATATGCATTTTATTATCATTGTGTTCTATCTGATTTACGGTTGTTTTTTTGTTTACAGTATCATAAAAGAATCATTATCTTCAAAAATTTGTTTCATTGTAATGAATATTGTAGTTAATTCAATTTTCATAACATTTACAATTTTACTCCTGTAGTTTTACTAAAATAAGCAGAGAGCAGGTGACATGTCACCTTCATGCAATATTACTACCTTGAGATGACGCTTTAGAACTATTTTTAATCAGGAGAGCAACAATCCAAAAATCAAATTAAACAAAAATTGTTCTTTAAAACCACAAATTAAATCTGCTATAAGAATAAGCTGAAATATCGTCAAATAAGTGTCAAGTTTTTTTTTTAAATGGTAAAAAACAGCTTTGTTTCCTCCACGCAATTAACTACAAAATAGAACTTACCATCATATAACCTAAGGTCATGTTAGGAAGAGGAATAGATGCTTCCGCAGTGGAGGAATGTTTATTATGGCTAGCTGCTTATTAATGCCAAAAATTAATCAAAAGTTATTTTTCACCATTCTTTAACATCACCTGAATCCTCCTCGTGAAGAATTAAAAGCGAAATCTATTAATTCTATAATATCATTAAATATTTCACATTTTCTTTTATTCTAGCGGTGCGAGGGCGATAACGGCGTTCACAATCTTTCATACTTTCACGTCCGTAACTTGGATATTTTGTGTCACTCAAATACGTGTGCACGTTATGTGCAGTCACTTCCATAAGCCTCAGTCAGCTTTGCTTTGCTGCTTCGTTTATTTTAGGAATTCCAAATTTCAAATTGACAGTTTTTCAACTCCTGTTCTGACGCACAACAGGAAACGCAACTGGCCTAAATGGTGACTTTCAATCGATTTAACGGCTTACATTATGACATGCAGATTTAGGTATGAACGAAATCACTACCCACGCCTTTTCACTCCGGAAGGTAAGGTAGAGGTAGAATCATGGTCTTTTTATGTCGTACACAGAATTCGTTTTTCACCCGGAACGAGACCAATTCGCACGCCGTATTTTGCAGAAATGGTTCATGACCATGAGTGTCGACGGATATTCAACGGTGGTTAAAAATTGTTTCATGCCGCGGAACGGAGGTGAAATTAGTCGATGGACCAGTCGTAAACATGCCCGATAAAAGCCTCAGAATACTCCACAACGGAGTGGACACCGGGTGCCATCAGCCGTCGAGTCGCTGTCTCCAAAACGTTCGTGCATGCGATACCCACCCTTCAAGGATCACAATTTTTATTTGAATAAAAAGAGGAACAACTAGAAGGAAGCTTTTCGGAGAATGTAATTCGGATCCCCGCACAGCAGCTCACTCCATCTAAAATCGAAGACACGTTCTATCCTCCTAACGGATGATCCCCCAATAAAAATTCCACTAATGAAAATTCAAAATCTGAGTTGCCTAATTCGTCGTGGTTCGGTGGATCGCCAAAACCCATATTTCCCGATCCCCATTAGAAAAATTGTTGTCATGGGTCCGAAGGAGGAATTATAGAAATTGATTGTCATGGAAACAGTAGGGTGACTATTCCATAACTACCACTATCTACAAACTTTTGATAACTGGCAGTACATTTTTTTGTGGGGCTTTAGGGCTCGTCAACGGCGAGGTCATTAGAGCCCTCCGGCAGTACAGAAATCATAATAAATGAAGAAATATACCTCCCGAATTGTTTTGGGAAAATCGATAAGAGTGTCTTCACTACTTACCAGTGTTCGAATTAAAGAAAATTTAGAGAGGGGTGCTCTCTTGAAGCTTGTCTTTTCATATTTCAATACAGTACTTCATAAAATTGTCAAGAAAGGTATTTTCTGGGTACGGGGGTGCATTAAAAAGGATCTCATAGTTTTGTAACGTTGTATTCAATTTTGATATACTATATACATTATACATATATTGACCTATTATAAACTTGTTGAACATGTTTTAATTTATTTTTCTTATTATAAAGATTTCCAGAGTACCTTATATTCCATTATAGATATATAAACATTAGAGATATTTTTAATGAATTGATTCAGTATGGCTAATTCTAACATTGTGTACGGAGTTAATCCGAAAAATCACAAGAGGAGGAATTATTTTTCCCTGGTTGGGAACTAACATAAGATGTAGAAGTGGAGGAAAATACTCATTAGGGGAAAATTCCCAGGCTCCTCCATCCCTTTTTATTTGGACCCTGATCCTAACAGGTAAATGAAGTCGAAAGAACCGCGACACAATCATTTTCCTTGCAGAGAAGGTCTAGGTAAACTACATATCACGTGAGTGCAGGATTATCTGGACGAAATATAAATTAAAATCAAAAGGTTCCATATTGAAAACATGCTCCATATTACCAATTTTTCCTCTACTATTCTATTTAATCCAATAACGTATGTAATTAAAGCAAATTGACCCCTCATAAAGATTCTCGTTTGACATTAATCCCTGGTCCATAAATTTTCTTTCAACACATCTATTATTTTTAAACAATGTATGGGGATTCGAAAATTCTTATTTCGACAAATGTATTTTTTATCTGTTGATATAGAAATTTTTGCAGTTATAAAGAAAATAATTTATATGGTTTCAAGCCGTGGCTTAACTAAAATAAAGTAAACATAATTTTATATACCTACATAACTCTATTTCTTGTTTAAATTTGTGAAAGAACATTCCGTTCTCAAGTTTGGAAAACAGTTTTTTCATTTCAGAGCATACATTTTTTTGGGCAATTCATTTTAAAATTTTAGAGCTCTTAGAAATAAAGCGTATGTTCAATCACATGATCGCGTTTTGGGAACGATATTCTTTACTAATGTTTATAGTTAAGTTATTTTCACATTTAATTTAAATAAATACAATACCTTCTGTTATTGTTAGCGTTAATGTTTCTTTCAAGTGTTTGTAATAAAAATGATAAAATAATCAAATTTATGCGAACAGTATTTCACACTTCAACTGGGTATAATGCGTAAAGAATCTCTATCTACATAAAATGTTGACTAATTTCACGTACTATTCTCATCAAATATGAAGCAGCTTAAAGAACTGTGTAACTAATAGTGTTCCTATTGTGAATTAATACCGGTTCTGATACTGGTATTAGTACAAATGTTCACTAATTCATGAGGTTTATCCAATAGTCAAATAATCTGAATAAATGAATTTTGTTGTTAGATACGTTTACTCGAAAAAGAAGGTTTCTTAATTTGACAAGCGTTCTGTATTTCCTTCTTTTCCTTCACCTCCATTCTCCCTCGTATAGGTACCATCCTCGCTGCTAATTCAACACTTCCCTGGAATTCGAGCGCTCTACAACAATCGTGGTCGCTGTGTAATTCCCTTTAGAATTTACTCAGGATTCTGTACAAAACTCGTAGTTGCCATAGATTCATGCTGACTATTCACAAGCTATAAAAAATAGCAGTTGAAGGAGCGTGGTGATCATTTATACACCAATTCATTTATTTCTAGGGGAAACTCCATTACAATAATCAAAGGCTTGAATGTTGTAGCTAAACAATCGATCATAATCGTCCCCATCACGAAAAATGCAGTTTCTCTTTCAGTCCAATGCGAACCAAACTCTTTTAAATACGTTGAGACCTCACACTGAGATTCATACAATGCGACGATTGTATTGGATTTTTGTAAAAAATGACGAATTCGAATAAAGCTGGAAATGAAGTTCGGAAGTTAGAATTCAGCTCAAGTAAAGCTAGAGGAAGAGGAGGAGAAGTATCCGTGAAAGTACTATTAAAGGTTAGAGAGAAATTTTACTTCTGATGGTTCAGAGAAATCTTGGCATTAAATTAAACTTTTGTCAATTATAAATTGAAAATTACATTATAAGATGTGGCGTTTCATGGAACGGAGTTTCATTGGACATCACGCCTTTGTCGAACTACGCCTCCGTCCACTCCTCCATAATGTCGTTTCCTTGTGCCATTCGGAGGAAACCCAGAAATTACTTTTATATGAATTGAAACAGTTGTCGTCAATGTTATTTTCTAGTAAATGGACTGTAGCAAAATTCAAGGCAAAGCGCAAACATAACATCGATTGTAAGATGAATCTGTGATATACGTCAGTCTGTTCGAAATATCTGATGCGACGAAGTGCAGACCAGGGAGTTCCGTCACTCGCACCCCAATTCTCCACCCCTGTGTGCAGCCGCGGTGGTGGCGGCGGCGATGGCGGAGGCGGCGAGTGATCCGACGCCGAAAGCGCAAATGAACGCCCGAGACCTCAGCGAGGCGCTTCCCCGCCCTCACTCTCCCTTGCCCTCCCCTGCTGCTGCGTTTTCCCCGCCGTGGCCACAGGGGCGCGGGGCCGGGCAGAGCGAGGGCTCCGTCGAGACAAAGAGCACCTAATTGCGCCGGCACAAACAGCGCGTAACCAGATTAAACCACTCCGCGAGTCAACAGGCGAGCTACGCCCTGGCCGCCTCTGCCACCCCGCACCCTCCCCGCGCTCTTTGAGACGCGCCGTTGCAGGAGGATGGAGAGTGAAAGGGGAGTCGATCACCCGGGGCGGGGAAGTGACTAAGGGAAGAGACGTCGATTGAGAAGGGGTGCCGATGATAGCGATCGTCCTGTTATCTAGTGGCTGATCTATGATCCAGATTTTGGGTGCTCGCAATGATCCAGATGTGCAGTCTACAATCGCTAATTGGTCCCTTAATGACGCCTGTGTTACGCCAATTACAAAAACTAATTGGAAGTATTTATAAGGTTATAAACAAAACGGAACGTTTCATTGCTGGTACGTACACCACGATTAAATAATTGCGAAGTAGCAATATACAAAATGCATCACTTATTGCAATTTCAATTTATCGTCAAAAGCAGTTTCAAAATGCGTAGTTATAAGGTAACGAACATGAGACTATCACTTCAATTTTGGTCAAAGTGACCAAAGGAAAACCGGAGTCGGGTCACGAAGGGGCTATTCATAACCCACGCAACCGTACCTCGATATAGTTCAGATAAAAATTACTGATTGTGATAAACAATAAGAAACAATATAATAAGCATGTATTTAATTTATTTTGTATTGTTATTATAAAAGCATTGTGGAAATGGCGTGATAGGAGTTCGGACTAAGTATACGAAAGTAAATGGATTCAAAATATTATACTTAATGTTAACCTGAATATCAAATAATTCACGGGATGTTAAATAGGACCTTTAAAACTGACATGAAGTTTGTTTACTAAACGCGATTAATTTCTTAACATTAGGAACCTTTTTTACCGGAGATAAGAAGACATGAGTTTTAGATACATCTTTTATTTCTTCTGAAAGAGAATTATACTGGTTAATAAATGATATGGCATTATTATCCTGCAAAAAATATTAGTTGATTAATGAATTATCATAAAATATCAAAGAAAGACAGGAAGCACAGTAGCTACATCGTCGTACGGGCGGCGGCAGCGATGATACACGGGTTTGCCTAAACGGAACGGAGGATATATGAATGAACCTGACTTGACAAATAATGAACATGTGGGAAAATTTTGAGGATTGATTCGGCAGAGACAGCAGAGTTTACCTGCCACAACGTAAATGAGTTAAGGAGAAATTAATGTGTCAACAATTAACAGTGTTAACCCGTGATTGATGGTTCAATATCAGTACGCTTCTCTAGAACTACCCAAAAGGGAAAAAGACAATTTTCTTGATGTTCACTTCTTACAGTTGTAAGATACAAAAGAGCCATAAAATTTACTATCTTCTTCCATAAAAATTATAATTCATCTTCATACAAAGTAGTTTACCTGTTAACCCAAGAGGATCAGCTTCATATAAAGATATATTTAACCTACAACATACCTTGAAATTTCAATAATCATAAATATTACCCAGTGTTAAACAGTTGTTTTAGTTTTTAAGGTGATTTTTCTTATTTTTGGCTGTTCTGGCTGTGTAGTAATGGAGCTTATAGACTTATAACAATTGTATTTAGTACCTTCTTCATTTTTAATTTTTTAACAAGAACTCTTTTCTTTCACATTAACCGGGTAACTATGCCGCGTCACTGCGGCTGATATCACATATTTCGTAGGAGGAGATACAAAAAATGTAGAAGGTACTGCATAGAATTGTTATGATTAATTAAATTGTCAAATAAACCAGAATCATCTGTGCAATCGTCGTTTGACTGTCTAATACTAGTTCACCACGGAATTACTAATATATTCCTCCTCAATGTTTGTGCAACAGAGATCTGTCCACTTCACCAATGAAAGAACTGACGTAAAGCACATACTTGAACTTGCGTTTATTCACAGTCTAGACATGGAGGAGCATCAAGACGAGAAGCCAGTTCAGAATATCTGGGCAATGAATTTAAGGCAACAGAAAATTTTGTAGTTTCCATTGTTCCATATTTTCAGTAATCAAGAAAATTTAAAAATGACTAGTCTTTCAATTATGATTCAATACGTGTCAAATCATCATGGTCCAACTGGTTCGAGTGAAAAAAACATAGCTTAAAGCTTGCAATCATAATCCCTACTCACATCGATATTCATCGACATAAAAATATCTTATACTCGTAAGATTTTTGAGACTATGGAGTCAATAAAAACCTGAATTTTAACTATAAATTTGACTAACTTGACTAACAAACAATAAATCTCTGGTTTTATATGATGATTCTAACAATAGAACTGTTTTTGATATCCTAATACTTTAGCTCAACCACTTCATATTGTTTTACTATTAAGTAAAACGTTATCAAGTGTATTTCTGATCTGTTCAATGAGTGATTTAGATTAAGGGCGCTACTGTAAACGATATGTAGATCCAGGGAACCGCGGGTCTCAAATTCGGGAAACCAAAGGTTATCTCTACAAAAAAGTTAAACTCACGTACCTTTTGAGCTGAGCTCGTTTTTCCGCGTGTGGTCCCTTCCTCAATTTGCGAGAGTAAGGAATAAACGTGTACGGAGATTAGAATTGGTAATAACAATTCGAGATTTATTCATATCTTCATGCCTCGTTGCCAGAAGGGTCATATTCCGGAGTTTCCCGAAGGCGCCAGCTGCGGTGTGAGTCTGAGACCAATCTCGACCCGGGTTTTCCTCCGGTTTTCATTCGGGTATTATGATCAGAATTCATGGGATGATCCCTCGCGTGTGAAAGTAGCGTACTGTCATCCTCGCGGTTAAATACTGCTTTAACTTTCTTTCAGGCAATAAAGATACGCAACCAACTCGAGGATAAATTCGTGTAAAAAAACGTAAGTAAATGCGTGCTTTTACAATTAATCCAACGTTTGTGAAGTTTGTAAAGAAATATACTATTTCTGTGGACGTCTTTCGAGACAAATATTCTGAAAATACTTCACAGAAATACAAAAGATACCAAATTTCAAGCACAATTTAATTCTCATAAGAAATCTATTACGAGAGAGAAATATTAAGTACGGGAAAGAAATCACTCATAAATCATTAGGACGTAGTTTCTTCAAGGTTATAAAAACGTTACTGTCCGGAAACAATTTTGTATCATAAGCGGAAACCGTTGCCTTCCTATAAACTTTCGACATCTTTCTTGAAGAGGGTAACCTGTCGCATAGGCGTCTAGGAAGGATTTACGGGTGATGCTCTCATGATGTTTATTTAGTACTATTTTAGAATCAACTAAAGATCTTAGCTACCCACTCGAAAATGTTTGCATCAGAAATTATACTTACTAATTTAACCATGTCCCATTCTTGCGCGGACTGAAGTTCTCGATTAAATACATTTATTTCAATGGTATATGCCAATTCGAAGGGAACAATCCAATGGCATATCATTGTTTGATTTACTTAATGTTTGAGCTTGTCCTATTTAATTAAACAATTTTTCAGATATATTTTGAATTTTTACGTTTAAAGTGAATTCTGCATTTAACCAAATAGTCACAATAAGCCACGTAACAAAAAATGCTAATAATCGTAGTCAAGTACAAAAATATACTTAATTTGTCCTCCCAAAATATTTGATGTGGAAAACGTATCATTTTTCTGGATTCAAACAAATACCTACAATAGACATCCAAAACTTCTGGGGAGTAGGTATAGTATCCATAATTGGGTACAAGTTCTCATTTTTCATTATACAATTTCGTATATTAATCGTCGAATTTTAAATAGATCGTTCTTTTTAATTTACTCTTGACTTTTTACGAGGTTGCCAATCTGATTGTCAAATACAATAATGGCTCTCATTATAATCGAACAAGCAGGGAGTAAGCGATCCCAGAGGCCACTCACCAGCGAGGTCGGGCAGGCGCGGGTACAACACTCCGGCGCGTGCCAGCCATTCCAACTGCAGCTGCTGCAGGTGTGGGGGTGGCGGCGGGGGTGGGCCGTGCGGCGGGGGCGGGCCATGTGGCGGAGGACCATGCGCCGCTGCTGCGCCTACGCCGCCCAGCGCCGCCGCCGCGTTGGGTGGACCCTGTGGCGGGGGCGGGGGCTGCCCTTG
>NNCF01134622.1:204757-248411 GCA_002313205.1 Laupala kohalensis
GCCGCCGCCGCCGCCGCTGCAGCGGCCGCCGCCGCCTGGCCCTTGTCCAGAGGGTGGAATGCAGAGCCGCCCAGGAGCGCCGCCGCCAGCGGGTAGTACATGGGAGCCGGCGCCGCCTGCGACACCAACGGACACGTAAGTGCGGAGGCGACAGGTACGCAGGCAGGGGTGGGAAAGGAAGCGAGGTCGCCACAGCGGCTTCAGATAGAGGAATGATTTGCAGATCATTTTCATGTTGCCAAAGAAAACATTCGAAAAACAAACTGAAATAACAAAATTACAAGTTCGTTGGATTTGTTGGTAAAAAATTAGCTATTTCAATACATTATCGAGGTAAATGTGTGATAAGTGGATAATCCCACTGTCGATAGTCCCAAATTTGATGAGATAATTAGTTTATGTTGCATTCTTCACATGTCCCACGTGTTTTATCCCGAAGTTAAAAGAAATGTGTTACCTGTACGTGTATAGCGGAAGCATTATTTCTTACGATAATTTTTGGAAATAATTGCTGAGCTCCTTTAGAGTAAGATGAGAACAATGTACAATGTAGGTCCTATAAAGTGTCATTTTCAAAGCAGGATAATTGACTATTATTGCCGAGATTTCGACCATATAATTAATCGAATAAACATTACAGTGTTTTAACTTGTCTCATTATGTAAAATGAGAAAACCAAGCAAATTTGTTATCTGTTTCGTTAAAAATACTAAATTTCACAAAATGGAATGTAACTCAACTTAAAAAATACACGAATTACCGTAGAGCAGAGGAAACTTACTTCACAGAAATAGAAAAACAATGTTGAAATATCAAAAATATATTTTATAATTTAATTCCGGTTTCATTAAGTCCCAAAAGAAATGAAGTTGAATGAGTTTTCTTAACATGGCAACACTATATTACAGATGCTACAAATATTAGATAATTAATTTCAGGCTATGGAGAAAGACTATTTGTGATATTGCGAAAAATAAATTTTATACGAACGGACGTTGTAAGCACTTCCTTAATAGTTTTTGGTTACACGGATTATTCCATAACACGAGTAATGGACGAATGTTTATACATTGGAATTATGGTTTTGTGTGTAAAACAATTTTTGATTTATTTTAACAAGAGGAATTTTTGTGAAGTAAAATTTGATAATTCGTCATATTTATATCCTTTGTTAGTATTTTTATTTATGGTTTGGAGTAGGGCGTTTGATTTATTGAAATGTTTTTTATAAAGCGATAAATTATATGTGGTCATATAAATTAAAATAAATAACAAACATATCCATAAATTCTCTCTTAATGGGACCAACATCAATGGGAATCTAAATAAACTACTATAAATATACGAAGACTTAAAAAGTGAAAATATCAAAAGGAATACATAGGTGTTTCCTGACTAATTTCAAATGTCCGGTCACGCCATCTTTTCTCGAAATTTTTTTCAGTTTTCTCAAATTGTCACCACATCTAATATCAATAAACGATTGTAATGAATGCCAAAAACCGCTAATATTTTGAAGACTACTTTTGAATAAATGTGTTCTGCCAGACAAAACTGAAAGTTTTTGTTCTTTCTCAATTCAACTCATTTCTTCCGGTTCATGCTCCATTTATGGTGAATGTTTTAGTTGAAAATTCATATCTTTATCTTTAAAATAGAATATTAAACAAAGTTTTTTTGATGTAACATCGTTTCATGCGTAAAACCGTCATGACAGGCACCTGAAAGCGGTGTAGGGGATGAAGGGGATCAAGATTACACGCTTTTAAATCCAACTTATTCAATGGCTCTAGCTAAGGATTAGCTTCAATGTACTACATCATTAAGATATGGTTTCTCCTGCAAATACTGATCTCCTCTTACACAAAAATGTAAATTCTGTGTCATGGTGAAATTTCCATTGGTAAAACTGAATTAAGAATCGACACATAGTATGAATACTTCACAATGAAAGGCTTCAAAAAGACGTAGAGTAAGGAATGTAGGTCCATGTAAAGAAAATCGTAACACAACATTTTGTTCTTTTTAATAGATATAATAATACTACTAAAAACAAATTATTTGCAACGAATGAGTCTTATCGACAGTCTTCAAGCTCTAAACCCTTCTTGTTCAAATAAGGAATAACGAAATTTAAAATAATCAATGCGGGATGCTCTCAGGTTCAATTGATTGTTCTTTTGTGTTCTTATTTTAAGAACACAATTTTTTTTTACAATATGTTATACAATACGTTATTTTCTTTATTAAATTTATATATCAAATACCATTCTGTGTAAGACCAATACCATTCACCCAATAACTGCCATTCGCACATTTGTAGCCATTACAACCTGCGACCTAGATATATTTATCTCAGGTACATGGCCAGTTTCATAGAACATTAAGCAACATTTTGATCTTTGCAACTATCATCCAGATTAAATAGTTTTACATTAAAATTACATTTTATACAGGTTTACACTTCAAAATTAGGGCACAGACTCCGCCTTTTTTTCTATGCTTAACCAAAATTTATCATGATCTATTTTTTAACGCATCAAGCCACTACTAAACTGGTGATTTATTAAAACTAACTTCCCCAACTCAATTTAGAACGTGACTCACAAAGAAAAAATAATCAAAAAATTTTGAGAATTTCATTTTGTAGAGTTGTTAAGTTTAGTAATTTGGCAACTCATTTCCTTTGTGCATGATTATGGAAAAAATCGTTTCGAAAATATAAATATATATATATATATATATATATATATATATATATATATATATATATATANNNCCTTATTTAATGAGTGTGAACAAGACAAGAAGGAAAGAGATTTGGATAACTTTATTGCAGGATGGAAAACATACAAGAAGTTGGCGAGAAACATATGAATGTCTTGTAGATGCGCTTTTCAAACAGGATGTGCAGGAGGAGTGGGATTACGAAAATGTAACAATAGCGTAAGAAGAATGAATAACGGGAAATGAGATCTTCAACGTGGCGCAAAGGATGAGACGAAACAAGTCACCCAGCTACGATGCTATAACGCATGAGATGATGCAGCACACGCTTGATGTACTTCTACAACCACTATGTATGATTTATAATGAATGTCTGCGGTTGATGTATTACCCGGTGTGTTGGAAGATCAGTTTGGTACAAATGTTTTTGAAAGGCAAGGATAGACCATCCAACAAACCGACGTCATATCGTCCAATCTCACTCCTCCCGACTTATGGAAAGATTCTGGATACGATTTTGACGCGACTAATAATGCACCATCTCATGACAAAAGGTAACATGAATCCGACTCAGTATGGTTTCGTGCCGGGGAGAAGCACAAGTAACGCATTACGTCAGTTCTTGCACTATGTGACACAAATGGTAGATAAATATTGCGCTTGTATTTTCCTCAATATAGACGGCGCATTCGACCATGCGCATTGGCTAATAATTGTTGATACTTTAACCTCCTGCCACAGTATTTTCTAAATATGGTCAAAGATTATTTTAGTAATCGCACCATAATATTCACCATCGGAGAGGAAACGATATTGCGAACAACATCGATAGGATGCCCACAAGGTTCATCCAGTGGACCCTTGTTTTGGAATGTGGTGATGGATGGAATATTATGGGACCTAGTTGAGAAAGGGATAAAAACAGTGGCTTACGCTGATGATTTAGTCATGACAGTAACAGGGACATCACGTCGTATGTTGGAAGTCAAAGCACAAGAAGCACAGGACATCTGTGTAGGAGCGTGTCGGAAAAGCACGCTAACCTTGTCAGTCAGTAAAACACGAATCATTTGGTTCGGACATACTAAACAGTGTCGTCGAAATTTTGCCTTTAGACTTAATGAAAGGAAAGTCCAAATTGTAACAAAGCATCGATACCTGAGAGTGATCATAGATCAGAAATTAACATATTTGGAACATCTGGCGCACATACGTAAGCGCGTGCAGATTTCTTTGTATTGCATGATGAGAATAGGGATCATGACTTACGATATATCTCGACACGACCTCAAACTGTTATATGTGGGAGCACTAAGGCAATTGATAGCTTATGGCAATATAGTATGGGAAGAAAGAGTCATAAATGTGCAATTTGCACGGAAACTACGACCTATTGAACGACAATGTTTGATATCAGTTTCTGGGTGGTACAAAACAGTTTCGACTGAGACATTGAACGTGCTACTAGGCTTACTCCCAATATATCTCTTCGTTCAGAAGACAAAGTATCGATGCATCATGAAACAAGATGGTAAGATAATGGTAAATAATATTGAATTACTACAGAACGAGAAAACACCCCGAAGAAAATTATCAGAGAGTTTAATGAAAGCATGGTAAAAACGGTGGGAAATGACACAAAAGGGGTGGCGCACGTATAAGTATACACCTGATGTCCGATTTACGGAGAAATATAAGAAATGGCTTGAGCTGACCAAGGTTGTTGCGCAATTTCTTACTGGCTACGGAGATTTCAAGGAATATTTAAAGTGTTTTGGGAAGACTAACGATGACATGTGTGATTGTGAATTAGAACCAGATACCCCTGAGCATATGTTGTGGGATTGCCCACTTTATGCACCAGAGCGGGCATGCTACATTAAAGAATATGGGGAGGAAGATATTCTAAACCTGACAGCAGAAAACATGTTAATTGACACGAACACGAAGTATGCATTTTATATGGAATTTGTTGGCAAGATAGATTGAATTAGGACGGCGTTTAGATGGAGGATCAAGAATAGATAAAAAATAATTATAAGGTTTGTCAAATAGCAGCGATCCTTGTATTCCTTTATGCAACAATGAGACTGGCAACAGTCAAAACTAATGAATTTTATATATATTTGAGAACTTAAGTAAACCAAATTAAAATCAACTTGTTTTTCAAATATCTTAATAAATTGCAAA
Organism: Laupala kohalensis; assembly: GCA_002313205.1. Taxonomy (NCBI): domain Eukaryota; kingdom Metazoa; phylum Arthropoda; class Insecta; order Orthoptera; family Trigonidiidae; genus Laupala; species Laupala kohalensis. The sequence goes on from NNCF01134622.1 coordinate 209,675, forward strand.
TGCGTAATGTGACTTTAATAAGTCTATATAAATAGTTATACCTATTACAAATTTAAAATATGAAGTGAGTGAAATGTTCAATATCACTCAAGAGGTAGGACCAGATATTTAGAATCGTGGTGTATCTTGAACGGAACACACATCAGATTTCTTCAGTGAGCGTTGAAGATTGTGTATCACTTAATATGTTTATAAATGGCTGCAGATTTGAGCTATCAACGAGAAGCGTTATAAAGGGGATGCCTATCAAAGCACTCGGTTGTATGAGATAACCGTACGACCTCGGTAGGAAGAAAATCAAGTAAATATTGAGTTCGTGTCATAAATATATTTTTTTCTTTTATCTAACCGACATTGTACCTCCACTAATTCCACCCTGTCTTATCTCCACATTACTACTGCAAACATAATACGCAAACTTTCGGTAGTCTATAGCGTCATCAAATGGATCAACGAAATCTTGTTTCTTTCGAATTCTGGTCACCGGAGGCTATTTTCTGCGTCATGTGACCAACACAACGACTTGATGATCAGGTTGTTAGAAAATATAATAATCGAAATTGGTTTTCGAATTTTTATTTTATTTCCTTATACGAGAATCTCTTAGAGAAATAACATTCCTTCGTCTATTGACATTCAATTACTAGAGTCGCAGACCAGCGAGCAGTACCACGCACTGATCTGTGGCTTACGATGTAATAAGTCTCCCATACATCAGCAGATAGTCTTGGCTACTTGAAATCATTTTGAGTAATGTTATTTATTTATTTATTACAAGGTTAATTTATACATAGGAATTTGATTAAATTATTAATAACAGTTTTATGTAGTTTTCCCTAGACTTAAGGCTCTGTTTCTAAATGGAAGAAAGTTCATATCTGTTCCGATTTTTATTACCCCTCAGCTGCTCTGAGGGCAATTTTCCCACTACACACTTCAAAACAAAATTATGATGATATTAAATCAGCGATGTGTGTTAATTATTTTTTACTGAAGAAATCATGTTTTCAATTTTTAATAATTCATGAATGAAGAGAGAATATATTTGTAACATCAAAGAAAAAAAACATTCGAAATATTTTCGGACTTTTTGGAAATTTGTTCCCTGAAAACTTTTTCTCAAAGTTTTAGATGATGTCCGGTGTCGTAAGTGCGAGTAGCCTTTCAGTTTCAGGGCCTTCAATAGTCAGGGGCAGATGCATGGATCAAAAGGATACTGCAGAATCGGAATCGATTCCACAGGGACGTTCCCCACTTCCGAGAGACATATGAAGGCATAATTTCCGATACGCACTTCAAGATTCGAAGGACATATATTTCTGGAAAATTGAATACGATTGAGGTACTAAAATCAAAATGGATATGAAATAAAAATGATTTTGTGACGTAAGTTTTTCGGCACCTCATATTGATTTAAAGAGAAATCGAAGAATCAACAAATCATTAGGGGTTGTTTTAGCGACGCAGTTGTGGATCAAGCGATAAAAGCAGCATCGAGTTTACTATTACACTGAAGCGACTGAAACATAAATCACACAATCCTAAAGAATCTTCTGCAATTCAAAATCGTGGGCAAGGGAGGACAAGAAAATCTTGCATTTATCTGCGACCTACACAGTGTGGCCTTCCACTGAACATCGGGACCCATACAAGATCAAACTTGAGCAGTGCACACCGATGAAACGCTTGCATGAAACGTTTTTCACGAAACACGTTTCTTAAGAACGTGCACACCAATGACACCCCGTTTCATGAAAATATACGTCTTATGATATAATTATCTGTTTCATAATTAATAACAGTTGAAATTAATGCCAAGATTTCTTTGAACTAAAACACGTTTCTCGCGTACCACCAGAAGCAAAATTTTCCTCTAATATCTAGTAGTACTCCACCACTTCTTCTAGATTTATTTGAGCTGAATTCTAGCTTCCGAACTTCATTTCTAACTTTATTTAATCTCTCCTTTTCTCGTTAAAATCCTATGGAATCGTCGTGTTGCATGAAACGCATTTCCATAAAAACCATTTTTGCGCGTTTAATGAAACGTGCATTGCATGAAACGCGAATTGCAATGTATTTACTTGAGTTTGGTTTCTTGAAACGCGGTCATTGGTGTGCATTGTACCTAATTTGTCAAATTTGTCGTTTATGGACACCTTACGAAACAGTCACGACGTTGTTCAGATCAGCACAAGCAGTAACGGCGTGAACTTCGTCGATGGTCGACATTGCTGGCATAGGAATTATAGGTCATTTCAATGAATACCATTGCTCGTTAAAGCCCATACTACTGGCACATTCAAGATTACGACAATCTGACTCATAACAACCCACATACCTCTATCCAGTAGCGGCGAATGGGAATTCAAAGTGGGCGTGTGATAAACAAATTATACAGAACAAAATGTATTGGGAAGAATGGACGAAATATGACAATTTAAACTGTTGCAACCACCCTTCATTCTTCTTGGAGCATATATATTACACACCACTGCGCGAGTTACCTCTTCTTGCTTTTACTCTGTACGAATCGGTAATCTGCGACACTTCGTAAAAATTTCCGCAAATATTCTTTTTAATAAGTAAAGAAATTGAGATCAATATAATTAGCTGATAATATAACATGATTTTTGTACACTGTATTTTTATTCTTCTTTTTAGATTGTTGAAAGGGAACAAAAATTTATTTTTCTCAATAAAAGTGGGGAAACCCCTAATTTTCCCCACTGCTTCTAACAGCATTCCTCTTAAATTTTCAAAATGTTGAAACAATCGAGCTATCTACTATACAGTTGTTGAGGTAGTTCAAGATGAAGCCGTTATCATTGCACGAGGTCTCTCGCTGCCTCAGGTTCCCAAATTCACATGGACCAAATCTTCTAGTATGCGATGCCGCTCCGCATCCCCCAAAACGAAGTGACGTTGGCTCGGAGTAACATTCAGAGGTTGGTAAAAATTGTCAGTAATTTGAACACACGGTGATTCTTTCGTATTCAGGAATATTCTGGAGCCTTTAGTAATATTCTTAAGACATATTCTTGTGTTGTTCATGAAATACATAATGTCGTTCTTGTGCAGTACATACTCTCAGTCATGTGTAGTACATATTACACATTCGTGTGTAGTACAAACTCTTGACTTAATAAATATTCTTGTGTCGCATACACAACTATATTGAGGCACTGTTTAGAGTTTTATGCACTAATAGTATCACATTCTAGGAATTGGTCTGTAAGGTCCTAAAACCTTGAATGATGTATCAAATCTAGTTCTTATATGTGCAGTGCACTTGAACGACGCATCAGGGTACGGAAGGAAAGTAGTTTAATTTTATGGTACTTCCGCAGATTGAGGATTCCGTCTCATGTGCTATTATTTGTGAGTGGATTGGAAATGAAGAATTAATTGTTTTCCCTGGTATGTATGTAAGTGGGAATTTCAGAAATTCGGTGGATGTAAGAAGAAAATATTCCAGTTCAAATCATTTAATACAAAACTCTCTCATGCCAGCAGGTTTTTCACACGGAATATAGGTCCGTTTCAAAAATACACTACGTTTCTTATCGTATTGACAATTCAGTTCGCAAGATTTAATCTTTCTACAGAGACTGGTCTTTAAACGACTAGGAAGTTTTCGCGAAGTGTACTGAATAGATAGTAAAACCCTGTAGGACGAACACTGGAGTTTGAGATAAGGTTCCGGGAGAAAAAGTGTTTCGGAGTTTTGTCCGAAGTCGGAAGATTCGCTGAAGTGTTTGAAAGAAACACTGGCTGCGGCTGAACACACATTGAACGCAGTTTTCGGCAATTCCTTGTCATGAACGGAATCGCGAAGTATAGAGGGGTATACTTTATTTTTATTTATTTATTTAAACCATGAATAATTCAATCTAAAATGTTATTAATAGCACACATGGTACTCTGTATAGAACTATTCTTGCAGTAATATGGGGTAGAGAACAAGATATTTAAATCGAATGAAGATAACATATGTTCCTTCGATTAGTAACTATGGACACTTAATACATAGTATTTTCGAGGAGTTTGTTAACAGGATATGGATTAAAAAGGAAGGATTAAAGATGGTTGGGTGATGACGAGGTATTATTTGGAAACGATCTGAAGAACAAAAACGAAAAGAAAAATGTATGTCGATGAAAACATGGTGTACGTAACATAGAGTACTCTATTATGATTTACTGTAAGAGGGGTGCACTCTAATAAATGAGTCAAATTACTTAACCAAGGGTTGCAATTGATTGAGAAAAAGGGGAATATGCTTTGGTCCCGGGAACATCGAATGCCATTCCTAAAAGTGTTCAGCGGGAAAAACTATTACGGCGCAGTAATCAAAGCTTGTCGCCTCTGAAGAAGAAGAAAAAATCCTAACCGCTGTCCATGTGATTTTATTCCACAGGATAAACGAATTGAACGGTCAATTAAACTTATGAAGTGTCATTACTTATAAATGCAATTAAAGTATTCTGGACGGTTTCAAATAACGAGGAAATCAAACTCAAAATACATCTTGCTTTATAAAGCGATATTCATTGATTACAGAAAGAATTGAAAAATTAATGCAAACTTAGGTAAAATCATAATTTGTCATAAATTTTCTCGTAAATTAAATGCAGTTTCGACATGAGTTATACGCGTTGTAATTAGTTAGGAGAATCAATTTTACAACATAAACAAGAATAAAATCGTTACATGTTTAACAACTCTCTTGTCCATAATTTTCACGTGAAATGGAGCAAACAATTTGACCCGTATCAGAAATCATTGTGCATCACAAAACAACATTTTGGACAGAAAATTTATGATCAAGACAAAACGGTAATGTTAAAGAAAAAAGCTTCCCCCACTCCCAACACCCAATACATCCCCGTCCCAGTTCAAAATACATTCTGAAGAAATTCTTCCACAGCGCTTGTACAAATATTAAGATATACAACTTTTGGTACTCAATTCCACCCATTCTTCATATACATTCAGGCGTGTCTGCTCGTAATAACACATAAATCTCAGGAGAACCACAAGTCGTAGGATAATATTCTTAGTATTAGCTCTGAGTAGGAGAATGATTTTTTTAATACTTTTTTTCTAATCGTTCGTGTATAAATAAATTATATTAGTGATCTTAAACCAATAATTTACAATAATTTAAATTATTGTAGGTAATAACTGCTCTTCCCAATTTAACAACAGATAACGAGAAACGTGTGTGAAGCTGAGTTAAAATATGAGGAACCGTGTTGACACGCACCTGTGGTGGAGGCGGGGGCGGTGGGGGCGGCGGCGGGAGNGAGAGCCCTGGGAGGATGGCGGCCCTTGCTGAGAACCCGAGAGCGCCGCACCCGTGGGGGAACCTGGCGGACCGCTAGCGAGACCGTGCGCCGGTGGCGGGACCGGTGGCGGCGGGGTGCCCGCGGGCGCCGCCGGGAGAGAGTATAGACGACGCAGAGTCTGCATGACGACTAGCCGGGATTTGGGAAGGGAACGGTTGAGGAGAAGGTTGCTTACAGCGATGAGTTACGCTTAAATTAAAGGAGCCATCTTTACAAAAAAGTGGAGAGATTCCTTGAAAATTATACCGGAAAGTACGAATGTCTCGAGGAATAATTCTTCAATGTGTTTTCTTCTAATTAGTCTTTTTCAGGTCGTCACTACCAAATGAAGAATGAACACGGTATAAGTCTTTGTATCCTAAAGTACGAAACGATTGCATTAATTCTCTGAGACGAATAATGTTCACAACTACTCAGTTCGTTCAGAAAATCGATGGGAAAGTCAATTCCAGGAATATGTTAAAATAATTTGTCAGCCAATATTCAAAAGAACAGTAATCGAGAATCGCTGCTCGTTTCACTTATGTCCCCTTGGCGCAACATAACACGAACAAGGAGATAACACGATACACTACTTGTACATCGAAAAACAAGGTCTAATCAGAAACAGACGCGTGTTCAGCCACGCTCTCCACTTATCTTTGGTCTGTCTGTCAATGAATGAAGAAATGTCGGTCCATGTAGACGGGGATCCGGTGGACGTTATCTTGGAGCGACGGTCTCGCGCTTTAGTGTTATCACACGATAAGGCAAGACAGGTGCAGACAACGTATGTTTCTTCCCGAGCTCTTCACTACTCTTTTCTCTGGCTGCTGGTTGATAAGCACGTTTTAGACTGTACATTCCTCGACTGGCCGCTGGTCGCAAATTTTGTACATTTTGAAATAAACGCAAGTCGAATAGATGGCTGGTAGGTTGGATAAATGAAAATAAATGAAATAGACTCAAAAATGTGAAATTTTTGATTCAGAAAATGAATTTAAATCTTTAGCTGTTTATAGTAAACGTAATTTCTTGCAATGTTCTTACCTGGTTTAAGTTCAGATATTCGTAATCGACCAAATACTTTTCCTTCTAAAATCCTAATTTAACTCTCCAACATCTTGACGCGTTGAATTACATTGATCTTAAATGACGGAGAAAATATATTAGCGCCGATCGCATCATAATTTTCATAAATATAAAGTTCATCTTCGAAAACAAGATGTTGCCTCTTTTCACAGCGTGACATATAATTCATAAACAAAATGTTATGTATTTTTTTTAATCACAAAGTTTCGGTACGTTTCTGAAATTTATATTTCAAATTGTCCCATCTATTAATGTTCATTCTTGACCTTCGTAAATGCAGAATGTGCCTGATGTCATTTGTCTCTTGATGATTATTCCTGAGATATGCCTGTGTCCAATGAAGTTCCAAGTCTAGAAAACAAGATACACCACCCGATCAAATATAATCTGATGGAAGCAGGACGCGCAGGATTGTAGAGTTCCGGCCGGCGAACTTTCTTATTTCGTACAGCTGAATCAAACATTTACTATACCACCTCCATCAAGTCCGAGTATTCCATCATATGTATGTGATCGATTGTTCAAGATAATTTCAGGACAGAATTTAAGAGATGTGAAGCAATTACACATGATTCATTATTTGTTCTGAAGACAGATAGTCGATTTTAGCGACATAGCATGGCGACAGTTCTGAGGTCTATGGTAATATATCCTCTCTCACTGTCTAATTTCGTCCGCTAATCGACTCAGCTGTCAGCGGCGAAAGAAATCGGCAACAAATTAACAGAGTTTACGGATTATCACGAAATCTTATCTCTTTGCGGAATTTAAACTAATTCAACGAATAACGAATAATAAATTAATTCCCTCAACAACTGTAATTGTACTGTGCATATAAATGAGAAAGTTTGGCGGACCGGAACAAGAGTTCTTTTTACTTCAGTTCGTCAAAGTATTATCAAATTTCTCACCGTTTCAAAGGAAATAAAACGGCAGGTCACTCGGCACGTTTTCTTCTATTATAATTCTGGAGACTGGAATCCCGAAGTTGTAAGGTACGTCTTCTATGGAATGTTTCGCTCAAAATATTATCAATGCACACTGCCCGATCTTCGAAGAAGTATAAAGTCACTACATTCACCGGAACCGAGGTGATTCAAAAATGAACGCACTACTACTTCACGTTTCTCTTCTATTCCTCCCTCTTAGTCTCAAGGTCCATGGAAATGTTCTTGCCACTTCAAAACACTCAACAGTGATGCATGTTAGCTTCCACCAAAGAAGACTGAATCCGAGCCCGCCGCCTGCGTATGGCGGGTCGGCACAGAAGGCGCACGGACACGTGCTGAGTCGCCTGGAGCAGCTCCGTGCGGCGTGGCGCGCTGTGTGTCGGGGTTGCGCGCGCGCGACTGCGAGGTCTTCGCCACACAGCGCTTTCGCCGGCGCGCTGGCGGACCGCCCCGCCCCAGCGCCGCTGCGCCAACCGGCGTGTGCCCCTCCGCTCCGAGTCCAAGCTCCGCCCTCGGCGCCAACGAGCGCGCTCATTGGTGGAGGCGCGCGGATCGCTGTGGAACGCCGCGGGGTGTAGCGGGGCGCCGCGGGTCGCGCGGCAGTCGGGGAAGCGCGCCAAGAAGAATAGCTGTATAATTGCAAAGCGGGGCAGGGGAGCGGCTCTCCCAGGGAAGTGATGCTACAGGCTGATCGAACAGTCGTCGCCGCTCTGGCGCCGTCGCGCCGCGCCGGCCAGCAACGGGACTTACTCTCTGGGATGGGAGGCAGTGGATGGGGAGATGAACGCAGCAAAGCGCTGTGGAACAGCAACGATTTCCTTTCGTGCTGAAGCGAAGTTCGGATACTTGATAAACTAGGACGCGCTGACGACCAAACAGCAGCATCTAACGATTTTGTTCAACAACAGTTTTCGTTTGGCAATAGATTTTGGACAGTGTTTAGAAACAGAATATGTTAGATAAAATATTCCAACACTAATTAAACGTGATTTTGTTTATGTCATCCCACCATTTTTGAAATATTAGTAATTTATTTCAATGTTTCCCTTATATATAGTTTATAATACTTTTATGACATAATTGTTGGAAATCTCGACAATACATTTATTCTATAAATCTCGCTGTCACATGAATACGTTCGAACGAGGTAAACATTACTTCTCAGCATTAAATCAAGAATCTGATCGAATATACTGTAGTAAAGATGACGAGATCGAAGTAACAAATTTAGGACGAACACACACTGTGTAGAGGAAGGGAACATGAGAAAGATATAGAGGCTGTAGTTCCGTCATTTCACAGTAATTTGAGGTACTCACTCAATCACGTTGGCATGCACACAAACTGGTAGCGGCATCCTTGGTCACTAGAACAGTTTGTACGACCAATTCCCATTTCGACCTTTGTGGTGGCTCGTCCATTAAGAGTGATAGGAACGTCAGCAAACGTTTGGGACTATTAGCTGAGGATCAACATGCCATGATGCGATAAAAGACTTTGGTAACAGAACATCGTAAGAGAAGTTGCTTTCTTTTTGCAACAGGGTATTTCATCATTTTATTTATGACGCTCACTTTCCTTCCAAAACTGGTATATTCTTATATTTCCTCTACTGATCTGTTATTTGACCAGATAGAAAATAGACTTAAATGAGAAAACTATAATTAGCAACAAATATATTTACTTCACTACATTAAACGGACCGGTACAATACCTATAAAACTATACCCTTGTAATATTTTACCGTAATTCACAGCTGTATGTCTTGAAAAATATCCAATTGCTAAGAAAGTGACGAATTCATGGGAAATTACAAGGGAAAATAGAGATTTGTTCAAAATTGCTGTTTTCATGGTGTTGCATTATTTTTGTGTTATGTAAGATTAGGTCATATTTTCGATAAGCACCAACAAAAATTCAGAATACCAGTACTTCATTGATTGTAAGAATGGAATCAACGTATTTGAATCCATTGGTTACAATATTAGCGATCATTAGGAGGATATTTTAAATATTAATTTCGCCCGAAACCCGATGCCGTCCATTTCATGCAGCCCAGACGAGGCAGAAGCTAAAAGAAGCCAGTATTTAATAAGCGTTCACAGACATCTCCTAATCCAGTTACGGGTGATGTTCCCTCTCTTACATCCGAATGTGCGGCGTAGCATTCACAATTACATCCTGTCATGCTCTTTCCACGGCCTCTCTAGCGAAATTTATCCGCTCCCTATCCAAGTCTCGTTTAGTGCTTCCTCTGTCGTTTGATAAACATCATTTGAGTCCTTTTCTTATTTGTACTCATTCTTCAAAATAATACTTTAATGGCATTATGTACAGTGCTCCCTGCTTTTTTCCCCATACTTCTATGTCGCTCAGTACACTTGAAAATTATGTTCCCGCTTCTTCTAGGTATCGTCGTCTGCGGACAATTCCAATCCTTGTATCCAACCCCAAACAGAGGGACGTCAGTTTGCTCATGTTGTTGGAGCTTCAAGGCATTTCCGATAATACCCAGCACTGCCCCCCCCCTCCCTGGGGTTCCTCTCCTGACGCTTCCTTCAGCTCACTCCCTCTTAAACCCTACTCGTTGTCCCCACTGTTCCGTCTATTGCGCACGGGATCCACCGGCACAAGCTTCGCGCTAACCTTGTTACAACGGTTCCCGTCTGCTCAGTTCCCCGTCCTCTTCCCGGCGGCCCTCCCCGCCACGTCACCCTCCCCTTCCCTTTGCCTAGTTCTGCTCTCAGTTCGTTAGCGAGACGTCGAAATCGCCTCGATTTCGCCGCTGTTAGCACACGCCGATACGCGATCTGCCGGCCCGCCGCCCCTGGACGCTGGGGAGCCACCGTTACGACTACAGACTGGCAAGGACTTCGCGCCATGGTCGTCTATTTCTGTATACATAACCTGAAGCCTGGAGGAAGAAAAAGGTACATTTTTATGCAAGGCACGTATCAAAATATATTCAATTTTTACCATAATCTGCAATTTTAAAACAAAAACATTTTAAAAGTTATCCCTGGAATATTTTATTTTAAAACATGAAATCGAGCGTCTTAGCAGCAATTTTAGAGACATTAAAATATTTCAGACGGGATCGAATTGATTTTGCTTCAATTCATTTGATTAAATTTGAATGTTTCCTATCGAAGGAAAAGCTTCCTTCGAAAAATGACATGGATTTTTTTACTTGTAAACGACATTCCTCGACTGAACACATGTTTACTGAAATGGTAAAGATCTCGCTTATCAGAGGATGAAACGTAGGTACAATCAGATCCCACCAGCGTACTTTTGTCGGATTTTCCCAAACAGTCTTAAGTGTCATTATTCTTAGCTTTTTGCTTCGTTTATTTATTATTGTTGTATTTGTAAAGGGGAAATGTACCGTGCTATTGAAGCTTATCTACATGGAGCGATATGAGTTAGGAGTTGGGTGGAAGGTCATTGTTAATAGGTGGGTTGGTTAGTTGGGTTTACTAACAACTTGGCCCACGTGGAGCGGTTAGTAGTTAGTAATAGTTAGAGTTATTGATATTAGGAGGAGCTGGGTAGAAGAAGGAAGGTTTGCTTTTCAGCAGTCACAGCTATATGAACTGGGACATTAATGTGAAAAGCTACAAATTTTCTGGCCCTATGATGACTTGGGTATGAGCGACAACACTATCACCTGAGCCACCAGTGAGGCTTCGTTTACTTGGAAGGTTCTGGCTGCAAACATGAGGAGGTAATTTAGAGATTTGTAAGGATTTGACCCATCTTTTTCGAGAAGGTTCGAAACAATTTTATGAAACCAATGGATGTCTTATTAAACAGATGAAAATAAGACATTATTTTTAGTTGGCCAGCATCTCTTAAGTATGGTTGATCGCAGAAATATATACTCGCTCTATTTCTGGTGCGTGTCATGAGCACATAAGGCGCACTAACAGAATTTTAATGAATGTCACTAAGTATTTGAAATCGTTTTGATCCATCACGGATTAATACTTTTCTTATTTTAATTTTAATACTTTTCTTATTTTAATATACTCTTATTTTAACACATTCTTATTTTAATTCATGTATGATTTTGTATATACTCGTTATATTTTTGTTGTTATAATTGTTGTATATTGTTGATGTATATTTTATGTATTTACTTTCTGCCACCGGGCATGACAGCCCAATTGCAGTAATAAAATTATTATTATTATTATTTTGTTAAATCCCGCTGAGCGCCTTTTACCAATTGCTGCGACGAGAATATAATTCGTAACTTGATTTGAAGGTACTGCAGTATTATTCTATTCGTGACACTCCACTAGAAGATCTAAAAAAAAAGTATTCGGTAATGTACAGAGTGTAGGAACATTCCCGCGATACATTTCTCGTGTGCCGACCACTGGCACGTACCAGATTGAATATCAGGTTTCAGATGCAATTCTCGTCAATCCCACATACGACTACCGTGGGTTGCTCTCTATCAAACTGTTATTTGTTCTTATATATTGTGAGTGGGTTGCCAAGGCTTCACAGTCACTGCTTTTCTGTTACTTCATTAACCTGTTGCCTTATCTAGACTGATCATTCAAATCTGCTTAATGTTTTATAGCACAATCTTTTGTTCCGGAGCAATTGGGATAGGAACACATCCGGACAAACGAAAATCCGGATAACAGGGAAATAACTAAAGAAAATATAGGGAATGCATTTTCGTTTCCTCAGTGAGAAATAAGTGTAAGAAACATATTTATAAAGCACTGAGCATGATAAAATCTAAACTGTACATCGCCCCAAAAGCGAATTACTGCTTGAGAAAATAAAAAAAGGAGAATATTCGGTTTTGTATTACCAGTTGTAACCTTTAAACAATACTTAAGTGTACTGAATGCATATAAGTCACATACAAACTATCTAATTTTAAACATTTCTTTCGTTGAATAGTAAAATTGAGAAACAACTACGATAATTGAAATGATGTAGATATACAAATTGCCGCACAAATGACGATATACTACCGTATTTCTCGATGGTTGATTTGATGATAAATTGACTTTGGATTTAGCCAGATTTTAAATGCAGCGGTCCATCCGGTTTTATCAATACGCAAAGAGAGTCGAGTCGTGAGTCGGGTCAATGGTAAATTTTGATATTTCATTGGAATGATCATTAAAAGTGAGTTCAAAGTTTCAGGTTTATGGGACTTTTACCGAGATTGAATGTAATTTTGTGTCATCCTGTTCGGATAAAACCGGATGGTGTGAAATGGGCCTTATCCCATGAAAATGCTGATGATAGTGAGTGATAGGAATGTTGATTGGAAGACTGAAATGGAGAGAATGACAATATCAAACACCTACACCTTACGTGTAATTCGAATTTTCATCTTAAAGCGTACAAGCTCGCAAATGTTTGTACTTGACTTGACCAATTATGCAAACATGTGTGCTCGGTTCCGCCTAATTATTCAAACTAAACCTTCGCAACAGTAGTAATTCTGCGTGAGTTGAGATTTTCCGAGTTTCCAACTTTCTTACTACGGATCAGAGTTCGCAGAGAGGCCTTAGATCAGGACCGAAGAGGTTATTGCTCCACGGATAATTCGTAGCAAAATCGGTCTAACGTCACACAGTGGACCGAATTATTTCCATACTTTTCTCGCTTGCGTCTACAAATCACTCGTTTCTATTGCGTGGTCGGAAGAGCTGAAATCTAAAAAGTATAAAATTTGTTCTTACTTTTGCCCTTCTATGAAAATCTTCTTTAAGGACAAATTTTAAAGTGAATGCGATCTAAGGTTTGAGAATCTTGCGAGCAATGACTACATCTCTTAGAGCGTTAGTAAATTCTCTCTCCTTTTCTTCACGCATCTACAATTGGTTATATTTGTTAGATTATTTTTGTTCTGATATTGTTTTTCTACTGAATTTTATTTTTTTACGAAAGTGTATTGTCTCAAGTTCCAATTGAAAATAAAACATGTGAATGACATCGTCGCATGTTGAATACTACTTGCGTGACTCCCATCTCTAGAGTATTTCTGTAAGAAACAATTTTATTTCGATACCCTGAAAAATGATCGATACTTTCTTTGACTTCATTAATGATATGTTCTTATTTTCTTTGATAGTATCTACGATTTCTATGAATAACATACAAATATGTTTATATACGTTTATTGACGAGAATTTAGTATGGTATTATTAAAAGGAAGTATTCAGTAGTTCAAACATATCTTAACTATCACGAGGAAAAAGCAAAAATAATATATGTCAAGAAGGGTGCGTATGACGGAGGAAAAACCTAATAACAAAAATCGATATAGCATAACAAAACAAATATCCAGCGACATAATTACGATACCAACGCAGTGGACCGCTTTTATTGGTATGCTCTCTCTTCTTCCCTCAAAAGACAAATACGCTTCCTATCAATAAACCAATGACGTTTTGACGGTCCGAATCAATTTTACCAAGTTTGTTTGAATACATTCGCTCTCCAGTTCTGCTTCTCATATTTTATTTCAAGTGATTATGGGTGAAAATGTCGTTTAATTAACAAGTTGCGTATCGTAATTTTAGAAGTTTATTTGCCTAACAGTAATACATTTTTCTGTAAATTTTTCACGCATGAATCTATCTCTTGTGAGATGTGATTCAAATTTTAGAACATTTTATCTTCCTCATAGACACCAATAAATACTTAGTTGTTACCCATAAGATTTAGTGAGAAGCAGTCATTAGAATTTTAATACACTCCTCTCTCTTTGCAACGATGTCCAAAGGACTGTGCAGTTAAATCGTTATAGAGAGAGAGAGACCAAAATTTGATGTAGTATGTTTAAAAATGAACCCAGACAACAAATATTTATGACATTAAATTTGAAAGCTATTTTAGTATTTTCTATTGTATTTGCAAATTTTGCCCGTATTACGCCGTTTTTCTACTCTATTTACATTAATGGAAGAAGTCTATCACCCTAGCATTGTTTTTTTACCTTTCCAAAGCCCCCTGACAAAGATGGGATAACATAAAGAATAATTGTATTTTACCCAAAGAAGAATTGATAAACATAACTAGTGTTATTCTTGGCTCTACGTTTTTTACTTTCAATAAAAAATGTACCTGTAACCAGAGGTATATTTTTCAACCAATGGGTAGCCTCTTTCACCTATTTTATCCATTCTACGAAGGTAAGTAGGTCATCCTCGAGGCTGGTCTTACCAGTGAATGTATTGTTAGTTGATAAAAATAATGCTGTATCATCGGCAAAAAGGGCTATTTCCGAGTTAACTAATTTGGGAAAATCTGACGTATATATGGAAAAAAGGAGAGGGGGGAGGGCGGCGCCTTGAGGCACTCCGGCAAGGATATTTTGTGGCTTGGAATGAGAGCCGTTTACCCATACTGAAAAGATTCTATTTGTTAGAAAACTTTCAACTATATACTGTATGTACATGGGTACTCCTAACAGTCTCATTTTGTAGGGCAAGCCCTCATGCCAGATCCTATCGAAGGCTTGTGATATGTCTAAGAAAACAATTAGGGTGTATTGTTTAGACTCGAAAGATTTGGCAATGAATTCAGTTAATCTGAGAACTTGTTGAGTGGTCGAATGCCCTTCTCGGAATCCAAATTGCTAGGACGGGATAGCATGCGTTTCGGTTAAGAATTTGTTTAGTCTTTTCTTTAGAAGTTTTTCAAATATTTTACTGATCGAGGGAAGAAGTGATATTGGATAACTATTTGGAGAACTTTGAACCTTTTTCTGGTTTGTGTATTGGTATTATCTCTGTTCGTTTCCAGGTTGTGGGAAAGTAACCTATTCTTAGTGCTGCATTGAATACTGCGCAAATATATGTGCTTGCTTTCTTTGGCATTTCTTTTAATATTTTGTTTGTAATTTGATCATGGCCAGCAGATTTGTTCGGGCCGAGGGCTTTTATTTGTTGCTCTATTTCTTTGGGAGAAATGAATTTTATTGGAAGATCGGCAGTGAATTCGGGTTTTCGTATTTCTTCAAGGATGTTGTCGTTAAATTTTATGAATTTAATGGGATTATTAGCAAAAGAAGATGCAAAGTGAGTTGATAATAATTCTGCTTTATTAATATCAGACTCTGCCATACTAATTTGATCGGTTAATGGCGGTATGTTTTGCTTTTCACGTGACAAGTGTTTCACTGCTATCCATTGCTCTCGAGAGGCAGAATGAATTTGGGCCAGAGAGGATTGAAAATTTTTATACCGGAACGTTTCTAGATGATCTTGAATCTAGAACTTAGTCTCCCTAGTCTGTTTATACTTCTTTTAGTTTCTTCTGAGCGGTATTTTTGCCATGATTGTCTAAGGAGACTTTTCCTTTTTATTAGGTTTTGTATAAAGCCTGGTATTTGTTTATTTTTCATTGTGAAGTCGCAATTTGTTGTTAAGTACAAATTACTTATAGAACCTTCAATTGTTGATGTCAGAATGGTTATTGGGGTGTCAATTTTTTCACTATAATCGAGATGGGTGGGTATGTTTAATTTGTTTGTCATTAGTGTACGGAATTTTTTCCAATTTACTGTTCCCTTTATCATTTGAGACCTATTTGGCTTGAGTAGAATTTTACCGTTAAATGTGATAATAACTGGCGTATGATCAGAATTTAACTCTGGTAGGGTGTGTTGAAATAGTTGTCCATTAAAGTTTTTTGAAAGCATTAAGTCCAATATATCCCGTTTGAATTTCTTGTTATATGAGTAATGAGTTGGTGAGTTTGGAGAATGCATTAAGATATTATGTGACGTTGTTAGTACTTTCAGTTTATTACCTGCTTTATTGGTTGACTTACAACCCCAGCTGGTGTGTTTTGCATAGAGATCTCCACATACTAGTACAGGGTTTTGACCCGATAGATGCGGCAGTATATTACTTTCGTTAAATTGTTTGCTAGGGGGTCTGTAAATACATGTGATAGTTATATTCAGTGCATTTTCCTGTTTTACAGTTATTCCTATAGCTTCTACTTGAGTATTTGAAAAATTTTGAATTTGATAATGTAAGGAAGAGCGAATTATAATAGCTACACCTCCCGAAAGTTTAGTGCTTAGTCTATCTTTTCGATAAATATTATGGCCCGCTATTTTGAACTTGTTTGAGACTTTTAGATGTGTTTCTGACACACACGCTATATCAATGTTAAAATATTTTATGAAGTGTGTGAATTCTTCTTTCTGTCTTATTAGACCATTTGCATTCCAGTTTAATAGAATTAAATTTGTTTTATTTGAAAATATTTCCCGCTATTAGGGGTAGGATTGCTTGAATAGTGGATTGTATCATTGTTTGGATCTTAGGCATAATTGCTTTTATGACTTCTGTAATGATTTCTCTGACTAAATCTTCCTTGTTTAGTGACATAGCGCTTGGGTAATTTGACGTTTTGCCTTGGTTAGCTACCTGGGCGTACGAGGTATCATTGCGGTGAGGTGATCTCGCTTGGCGGCGGTCTGGTAATGGAGGGAATTCAGTAGTAAAGTTGGGAGGTTTAGAACTAATGGTGTTAGGGTTAAGTGTGCTTAGAGAGGGAGGAATTCGGTTTAGTATTAAAGCTGGACATTTCTTAAAATTTGCTGGGTGCATTCCTTGGCAATTTACCCATCTTGGAGATGTATCACTAGATTTGGAACATTTTGAGAAATGCTGATATTCTAAACACTTAACACACCTGGGCACTCTATTACAATTGTTGTGGGAGTGACCATAACGCTGACAGTATTTGTATTGAATGGGGTTTTTAAGCTTATTCCGGTGTTCCACTTTGACCACAGCAAAAAACAGTTTTTCAAGCTTGAATAACTCAGTGATGTCTGCGTTATTTTCAACCTGAATTGCACATAATGGAATTCGAATCTTATTTTTATAAAGTCTAGAAGTTTTAGTAATAGGGTAATTCAAGATTTTAGTTCTGCCGTAACCTCGTCTTCCTCGTAGTCCGTTGGGATACCCCTTATTATAACTTCTCTAAGTTTTTGTGATGGGTCTTTGAAGGAATGGAACTCTATTTGTTCTTTTCTACAAAAAGTTATAATTTGTCTGAAATCTTCAATAGTTAATGATCTGATTTTAACTGATTTATTAAATAATTTGGTATCAAAAGACTTATAAGTAATCTCTTTTAAATCGTTTAACAGTAGTTTGTAGTTTTCCACATTATGAATGAAAATTGGGGGAATAACTATTTGCTTCTCTTGCTTTTCCTGCACTTCATTTGACACTGAATTTAACACTGCATACTTATTTGCGGTTGGAATTTTTGCGACTACGATTTCTTCCATATTTGAATGATTACTAAGTAAATGTTTTGCACTATCTGTATTTTGACGTTAATTCTGGTTATTTTGTCTTCGTTTCTTCGTAATTTTGTCTTCTTTTCTTCGTACCGAACTCTACTGCAGTGCCTGCTGGCGCGCCATACCTGTTTAAAGTTTGTGGTTGCGATAGGGTTTCTTCTGAGTTGTCTCCTTGGTTGTACAGGACGTCCATGGCCTTGCGTATTTCTTCGCCTGCATTACACAGATCTTGGATTTGGGTCGAATTTGCATTTGGAAGATGATTATCCTCTCCTATTCGACTACTATCACTCCTAATCATGGAGGCTACCACAGCCGCCCCTGATACGGGGCAGCTGTCTGATTCACACCAGCTGGCACTAGTAATTGCTATTCAGTACTTCCATTCCCGCACAATCGCGTTAAAAGAAAGCACTTTAAGATTCTTCTAATAAATGCTCACTGTCGAATACTTAATAATATTATATCACAAGTTGATTGTATAACTTGACCACACACATAAGGCGTAGCTAGTTTCACGACTTCACGGGGCAGAGGAAAACGATGTTATCGCTTCCGCTGCTCTGAAGGAACTGTCGTGACTTTTCAAAGTTTTTAAAGTGTTTGTATTGTTCTTTGAATTGTATTCAGTGATTGTTTTCCCACTACAGTTCTATAATATACTGACTGCTAAAATGGTCGTTATTTATTTATCCATATATCACTATGCAGACGAAGATGGACTGTTCATACCAAAACTTGGGAGATGTATATTGAAAAGTGTTTTTTGAGCTCATTTTAAACACATTTTTTAGCAACCTGATCATACGTACAGAGATAAGTGCACGTTAAACTTATGCATACTTACTGTTAATATAATATTAATGTTTTAATCGAGGATGCATTAAGTATTTCATAATTGTCTTAGCAATACATGACACATTGAATTTTTTTTCAGATGTAATTTACCATAACCTGCGTGGAACAAGTCTGAATGTGGTGGAGGGTTCTTGACTTGTGTTAGGTTAGTTCAATTTCTTTCTTATTGTTAAGATGAGGCTCGAGTGGTATTTCATGTCGTACCAGATGTGATGTAAGCCCATTCAAATTGAGAGAGTTATAAACTTCTGTTTCTTTTTTCAGATCGGTGATTATTGTACACAAAATGTCTCGATGCTGCAGTGTGACGTTTTGCTCTTCGAATGTGAAGCCTAAGTGACTTCGGAAAATACCTACAGATTTTAGTGGACTGAAGAACCCTATTATGAGTATAAAACCTTTTTCTGATACGGATATTATTAGAACTGACAAGTGTGATGTAAATGGAAGAGAGTTGAATGAGTGTGAGAGAATGCCTAAATTGAAGGATGGTGCAATTTCTTGCAAATTTTACAACGTTCCAAGTTGTTTGAGTGAAACTAAAAACTAAAAATTCTACCAATTCTTACTTACATTTCTTGTTATGTAGTTAGACGCTAATTCAGGAATAAGAAGTGTGTGTGTGACATGGCTGCAGCGCAATGGCAGTTGACTTGGAAATGTCATCTGAATTTATGTTGATCGAGGCATTAGGGGAAAATTAATGTTTCCTTCCGAAATATCTTTGAAATGCATATGTGTTGTGTGGTATGTGCTGCAGATCATAGTGGATGATTTTAAGAAAAAAATATTCACCTGTGTGAATTAGTTAGACATTTTAAAGAAGTGATTCTCTGAAATGCTTCTTGATTATCTAAATGGCTGTGGGACTATATTATCTGTAGATACTGACGAAACATGTTTGGTAATGTTTCCTACAGAGGCTGTAAATTCCTGTTTATTTTGTGAAAAAAGAGAATACAAGTTTTAACAAGCCAATACAGCGAAGAAACTAAAAATATTCAGAGTGTCAGTTTCTATAATAGGACAGTACACACATGAAAATGGAAGTCCAGATTATGGAAAATAATTGCTTTGTAATTTGTTTATGTAATTATGCCGATGTAATATTTATTTACGTGTATATGCTTATGTAATGATGTATTAAAATATGTAATTATCCAGCTTGTTTTATTCATTTTCTATTTAGACATTGTTTGTACTTTTGTTTGCTCCTTCGTGATTCAAAGAAAATTGTAATTTATTACATTGATGTCTCCTTTTATTTTCAGTTGTCCTGTATGAATCTGGTACTATTATTGATTCTTAATAGTTAGCAGAATGTGTCATTTTATATTAATTCTTATAAGTACAATATCAAATATCAATTTTATTTAACTGATGAATTTAAGGTTATATTCGAAATTTATTAGTTTGATAAATGAATACATGACAATTAGTCTCGTAAATTTTGACGACAATCCTGATCAACAATTATAAAGATTTAGATTGTCCTTACGAAGATAATGGTTCAGTCCGCTTGTAGGCTAGCACACAAAGTTGATCATGTGACCGCGCTCCTTGGCTTGCACACCATGGCCTTTCTTTCACGTCGGCCTCGTGTTAGACTCACTAAAACATGTCAACAAAGAGACTTAGGCAGATCGACTTCATATCACTCAGAATTCAAGAGAGACCGGTAGGGGGGGGGGTTGTCGATTGGCCAAAAGTTCCTTACCTTGAGAGAAGATCGTTTCACCTGACAACTTAAGGAATGCTGCACTAGACAGCCATAATAATAATAATAATAATAATAATAATGATGATAATGATAATACCAATTGTCTTAAATTACAACTAAGGATAGCAGATGTGCATAAGCCTCCACGGGGCGGGGATTAGAAATGGGTATATCAAACATTCGGCTAAATGACACAATAGAGGATCAAGAGAAAGAAAAAAAGATTGAAAAAAGTCTTGCAAAATCATAGTTACAAGCAAGGTGGTTACTGACGTGGCAGAATAAATAAATAAATGTCCTGCTCAACGCACACTAAAAATGCAGAATTTAATTTATCAAATAAATAATTGAATTGAAAAGATAAATTGATAACAGGGATGTTCATATGAATTTGAGTGCAATGTGCGCACGCCCAAAGAATCGAAAATAACCATCGGCGCACGGTAAATCTGCGCTGTTGAATACCTCGTACATTTGACCACTAGTTGTTCAAAGTTGGCAGCACCATATTAAGTCACGTGTGACAGTGCGTAGCCGGGGTGTACCTCCTTATATCCTGCGCGTCGTGTCTCAAAGATGCATCCATTTGGTTTACTATTCTCTGAATTTTACTGTAGTTAAGTTGAATTAATCAATCGTGTCTAGTAAATTAATTTCTAAATTATAAACTCAACAGCAAATGTAAGTAAAATTTTATCTTTATCCTTAAATAGTTCTTGAAAATATTTCTTAGTAGAAGGTCTAATTTAGTTAGCTTATATTATAGCTCGCTGCAATGTTTTTATAAATTAAGAGGGTTAGCTATTAGTTAGTATGATCGTAAACAGATTTTCTACAGTGAATGGGGTGGAAGTATGGAAAGTGGGTTTTATTGCAACTTTGCCACCTCAAGCTGTTCAATTTTGCCGCAAATGTCTTCGCTGTTTACGTGACACGTCTCTATAAAAAGGCTAGAATGGCTACTTGAGCGTCCAAATCCTCGTAATTGGATATTTGGAATTGGATGAGAGAAAATAAGAAATCCAGCTACAACCAGAGTTTATAAAACTATATTGTAGTGTATTTAAATTCAGAGTGTAGCGTTTTTAAATACGGATGACTTAATTTCTTAATCCTGCATACTGCTTTAATAGGTAAATGTGGAATCTGTCAGATCTAGGTAAATAAGTGTCTCAGTTCGGGCGTAATTATCAGCTAACGTTACGATCATCTGGGTTACTGAGAAAGAAATTTTCAGTAATCCATCGTAAGTAAAACCTCAACGAAATAAATAAATATCCTCCATCTTACTCTTGACCTCCGAATTCATAATGGGATTTGGTAGTATTTACGTGTAGGTCATATACAAAACACTCAATGTTTACTGGCCAATGTTTTGATATAATTCATATCATCATCAGGGCTTGAATTACCTCGCTCATTCATTCTACACATATACTCAACCTCATAACACCCTGTCATACTATCTTCATAGTACATACACTACTATATATATATATATATATATATATATATATATATATATATATATATNNTATATATATATATATATATATATATATATATATATATATATATATATATATATATATGTGTGTGTGTGTGTGTGTATGTGTGTGTGTGTAGTGTGTACCCTGCTGCATAAAGTCCACCAACAACACTCCTTTTTGTCCCCCAAAAAGTGGATGTACACAGATTCTCAAAATAAACCGAAAAAGTTTAAATAGACGCTGAGCAACAGGAAAACAATGGTTACAGTTTTTTGGGACCAAAAAGAACTGTTGGTGGTGGACTTAATGCAGCAGGGGATAACAATCGAAGGCATGGTTGGACGGACAACGCTTCGCCACCAACGACGAACTCCAGGATACCGTCAAGACGTATCTCTCCTCACTGACGGTTGACGTCTTTGAAGAAAGCATCAGAAGCTTGTTTTACTATATGACAAATACCTCAAACGTTTTAGCGATTATTTTGAGAAATAAGGAAGACCCTGCTGTACTCTTCGTAATAAAATTATTGTTATGTAACTTTGTCTTTTTTTTATAGTCCATCGGAGGTGAAAAAAAACAGCCCTCGTATCACTGACCTGCACGATCAAAATTAACTTTAAAAGAACTTTCATTGAGTGTTTACGGAGTAGTATGCAATCCTGATGACAACACCAAGTATGGAATCGATGGATCCTTCAGCCTCTAAAGAACGCCTCGCTGGATCTCAGCGTCTTCAGGGTACAAAGGAGAGGACGGTCGTGTTGGTGTCCCATTGCGGAATTGTACAGCAACGTCACATACCATGAGTGAGGAACGTTTCTCGTTTGCAAGGCTAGTATCCGTAGGAACATATAATGACATCTGTACGTACGTACTTCGTTGGGCTTATCGTGACCTTGCGGTCCCCAACATCTCTATTACCTCTGTGAGCCTCCAATTCCTAGAGTTACCCTCATCTGAAGTGACCCATCCTCCTTAGCAACAGCACGCTGTCGTAAAGGGATCGGACCGGTGTGTTACCCCCAGGGGAAGGTGCAGGAGTGCGCCAACAAACACCGACATAATGAGTTAACCCACTATGTCCCAGTATCCGCTCTGATAGTCGGAGAAGTGTCTGTCTTACTTCTCTATTGAAATATGGTGTAACTGTAGCTGAGCAGCAATCCTGCTTGCCTATCGGAAGCTGATACCTCTTTCCCGTGACCACGGGCGTCAGATGCGAACACCTGAGGACTAATGCCCCTCCCTGCCTCCTCATTTTTAAGTGCTGTCAATGTGAGACGAGTTACCGTTCCGGGATTCTCTACGAATCGGCCTCCCTCCTTCTTCCAAGGTCTGATCCGTTTCCCCGGGATCTGGGATTGGGTGCAGGGACCTCGGGTACTGGCGAAACCGGAGGACATCTGCAGCACCACGGACTGTCAGCTCTGCAACAAGTGTTGCGGATAAATAAATGTTAACAGCCTGCATCCGTCAATGCAGTAAGAACCCACCATAACACAACGCCGTCTTTTTTTACCAGAACGAGAAAGGAAGTCAAAGTGTACTTATTTCAGAAAAACATGTTTCCACGCTCCAGCTTATCACCACCTCTTCCATAGCTATGCCTATTTTGCACTATTATTAATAAATACTATTAATATTAGTAATAAACAAAGCCACTAAAGAAAAAAACTGTATTTCAAGTGAGTGTAGATGAAAATTTTGAAAAAATTATAATGTTGAATACTATTCCGAATGTTTTGTCTATATTTTAAGAATACATTACCACAGTGAGAGGTTATTTTTGTGTCGTAAATACGAGTGATGAGATTCTACGGAGGTATTTTTGACTATATAACGCTCGACTACTTTATATCAGCAATAAATGTGACATTTCTTTCCGAATAACATTTCATCAAACTATATTTTTTCTAAAATATTTATAAGCATAAACTAATTTATATCGTTTTATTTGTTATTATAACTACTTGGATAGTGCGAGAACTCTACTAACTAGCACATAGGGCGAAAACCCCATGGCATAATGTTCCCGTATTTTATAACCTCCTGTAGTTCGACTCGTAGCCCAGATGTACTGCATCTGCTCTCGGGCGACCGGAGTGTTTTCTGAAAATCAGTTTCATTGTCTCTGAACAGAAAAAGGCTTCCAGGTTGGGATAATTATTGAAACTTAATTTTAAAATAATTCTGCAGTGATTGTGCTGGTCGCGCAATTCATTGTTATTATTAGATTCATGAAAGGAAACAACTGAAGCTGAAGATCAGTGAGAGCTTCTTCTTGCTGTTGTGGATGATTGCAAGAAGAGTAAGGTAAAATAGAAATAATGAACAAAAATGCAACGCATAGATGCATTTTAAAACTAATGGCATGTAATAGATAATTTGTTTCTTAAAAAATAAATTTCTCAATGATTTACTGACGTAAAATCTCTTCTTCATCTTTCCTATCTTTTAATGAAGTCGTTAGATATGATTAAAAATTTCTACATGTGCACAATGCATCTTATTAGACCAATGAAGTTTTCGCCCTTGGAGGGTAAGCAACCAAAAAGATATACTCTTTTTTGAACTTACATTTTCTAATTTTTGTTCTGTGACGTATTTCCATAATCTTTTGTTATACGGTTATTACTGTCAATACACACCTTTATGTTATAAAAACAATCAATGGAGTCACTTCCATCATAATTTTTTTTCATGTGCCCTGTGAGAACCTATCTCTGTGTCGGAGAATAATAATGAAAACTATTTCAGTCATCATTTCGGACGTAGTACCAGATGGTAATATAACCGCCTGATAAAATATTTTTTTATTCCAACGGGTCACCCTAGTGCATAAGGTACTCTCAGAAAAGAGTTTTAAATTCTTGAACAATATTTTGAAAACAACGAGCATTTCTGTAGAACCTCCTTATTCTCTTTTCCACCGAAACAATCCTTTAATAATACAGTCAGAAGAAAGCAAAACAAAAACTCATACTCATAATAAATTTCAGATACGAAGTAAAAATTTATTATTCACATGATCAACAATCCTTCATTTAAGTTGGGTAGTTTCTCTAGAGATAAATGTAACACTGTTACGTGCCCTCGTGACGTTCAAAATATCATGGTTTATTTTTATTGTCGGGTTTATCATAATTAATTTTTCAGAAATCAGTATTTGAATTACAGAAAAGTTGAAATTACACGAATGTAATTGGGAATTATTCAAAAATTTACAAAATGGAAATTGATAAAATATTTTAAAGCATTCCACAAATAAGCGTCTCTAGGTCTAACGGTAAAGATCGCTTCGCAAGGATAAAATAAAGCTGCGTGCCATTTGCATGATTGTTCATAAAGCTTTGTCGATTGCCAGCAAATGTTCACGGTCTCGCAAGGGTGAGTGATATAAGTGGTCCATAACCCTTCGCGTTGCCACAGAACTGTTGTGGGGGTGGTAGTAGGGCGATGCGAGGGTGGTGGTAGGGGCACTCGCGGGAGCAACCTTCGGTTCTGTTTGAGAAGGATCCCGGAGCGGACACGTGCGCGGCGGCGGGGGTGGAGGTGAAGCGACCGCAGGCGTCGAGGGAGCAGGCGGGGGAGGCTGCAGGGCGCGCCTCGTTGATTGGACGCGAGGCAATCAGACCGGCCGGGGGCGGCGGGGGAGGAAACCTCCGCCTGAAAGGCTCGTTACCCGCCGAAACAGCGCGCGTTCGGCGTTCCCGCCGCCTCCGATGCCTTTGCCTTCGCGTGGGCCACCGCCGGCGGCGAAAGTGGGGCGGGCGTACACATAGAGGCAGCGGTTTCGATTCCGACCTTAGACCAGTTTCAGTTGTCCCGGAGCGCCAACTAGGTGCTTCCGAACATATCTATCGCATTAACAAAAATAGTTATGAGATCAGCGGTGGCTGAAAGGTTTTTACACAAGCATAGGACATCAATGTTTGCGAGAACACCTCATTAGCCAATATGTGACTCTGGATGTTTTGAAATGTATCTGTGATTTATTGTTTCTTTAGTGCCTGAAACTAGAAAATTCTATGTTGGCTATATTTTCACAAATAAAGGAAGAAGATCTTGTCCATCAACGAACTTGGCTAGGTGGACACGGTTTTCTTCCTCAAACGTAGACAA
The DNA here is from genome assembly GCA_002313205.1 of Laupala kohalensis. NCBI lineage: Eukaryota > Metazoa > Arthropoda > Insecta > Orthoptera > Trigonidiidae > Laupala > Laupala kohalensis. The sequence continues at coordinate 235,558 of NNCF01134622.1, forward strand.
TAAATACCATAGCAAGATTAGGACCTCGAGAGAAAAGAAAACTCCAACAGCCGTAGTGACAAAAGCTCGATGTAACGGGGACACCTCACGCTTAATATGGCAGCAGTACCTAGCATAACTACTTTTTGAGTGATGAGGAATAGTACTTGGAAACGTCAATTCTTGGCACACCCTGACTTTTTAATCAAGAAATGCAATTTTCCGTGAAAAGCAAAAAATCCCTAGCATTGTGAAATAAAAATACAAATTCTACTACAATTAACGTCTATTCTATAATCTAATTAAACAAATAATGAAAGAGTTAAGACGTTTTATGGACGAATAATATAAATTTTGTGAAAAAAAGCTCTCAACGTTTCGACTTCGTTTTAAGTCGTCGTCAGGTGATCAAATAATAAAAAGATACATAACAACAAAAGAACTGAACACGATTTTAAATATAAACACAAAATATTTTTACAAAAAAGCGGAAACTACACAAACATGTTATAATATTGTATTGTATATACCAGATAGCCTTTCAGTGTTTATGCGTTAATTCGAACTCCCGTATGTATTTTTTATAAATATAATTTCTGATATACAACGTTTGCAATAATAAACTTCTTCGTCCAAAATTAATGTATTTTCCCAATCCATCAAGTGATCATTATCAGAGGCGTACGCAAGGGCTCAAACTCTGGGGACTCAAACTCCCTCCTCAAAAAAGAAGTAATTACACTTGTTCAACTGTTTTTAAATTTCGTTTGTGCTCCTGGATTCTCGTTCTTAACCCTCTCTTTGTTTACCCTTCGTAGCTAGCATTACAATCTTTGCATTTTATTTTGTATACTACGTTGTTAGTATTCATGTGATCTTTTTTATCATTCTATTTCGTTATCAAATTATTTATTTTTATTTTTAAATGTTGAAATAAACGCCATATTCTCAGACTTAAGTAATTTATGAAGTGGAAGAGTTATAAACTTGTTACAAAACACTGCATAAATCATATCTTGTTTGATGTTGCCTGTTATGAACGTAATACAATCTTTCTTTAATATTTTTATTAACCAATTCTATGTGATAGTAATTAGCTAAAAATATGTTACGCACTATTTGTAAATTTTCCCTCCTATGTTTTTCATCCGAAAGTACAATAGCGTCATCTATTAAGTTATAAATCATAGCTCTCTTTTGTATTAAAGTATTCTCTGAGTAAAAACTTAATACGTGACCTGAATGAGTGTCCCTCCTATATCAATTAAAAGATAGTTTCGTGTCCCCACGATTAATAAATACCTCAAGAAAATTTAGTTTTTTATTATTTTCAATTTTTTCGTGAATTTTATCGTGGGGTGGTAAATATTAAATTATCTAAAATGTTTTGTATTTCATCTCCTGGCACTACACAAAATATATCATCTACATTATCAGGCATAAAGTACAGGTGTAAAATTTAGTTTCTCAAGACTAACTTTTTCTAAAGCACGTAATACAAATTCTGATAGAATAGAGCTTATTGGACTTCCCATAGGATATCCCTCGACCTGATGATAAATTTTTNAGACTGCAATAGTAATCGAATAGCTATTTCCATTTCTATTTCTCGAATTTCACAATGATTTTGAATAGTTGGCCAACCAGACATTATTCCATTTATACACAACTAATTTGGAAGACAAGAAAACAATGATACTACGTCTAATGAAATTAATTTCATAGAACTATCAAGAGTAGTGTTTTTATATTTGTTGGTGAAATCTAAAGTATTAATTACAGAATGCTTGGGCTCATTTAATCCATTCCTAAGTATGTCCATATAAGGTCGTAATTCTTTCATTACTGATGATGATGATACCGTGTCATTAGCTTCTGGGTAGAGGTCTTCTAACAGCATTGCTGCTTCGGGGACACCGCGTTGAGGCTCCTCTGTTCCCTGGACGTTGCACACGACCACCGCCTGTTCTCAGATGGCTTCCTAAATGACGGGGATGACAAGAATGACATGCGAATGAGGTGAAATGATGAGGAGTGAATGATGTGGTGGAACGAATGGCAGGGGAAACGGGAGTGCACCGAGAAAACCTGCCGCGAACACCGCTTCGTCCACCACCGCGAATTCTACTTGGATCAGACAGGGTTTAAACCAGCGTCACGAGAGATAGAAAGTAAGTACGCTAGGCACTACGCCAAGAGTCGGTTTAATTATTTCTTTAATTAAAATACAAATTGTTTAGAGACGGTAATTAGTGCAACATTTTTCTTTCATCTCAACACCAAGTGATTACCCAGGTAACATAATGTGAAATTACGATTAGAGAGGAATTGACTTATACAATGTATATCATAACCTTACTATATCAAATCTAATGTGACATCGTTGAAAATCAAAAAGGTTCCCCACAGGTACCACTTTTCCACGTCCGTGAAGTTAATTGCGCCATTTTAGATTTTCAAAAAACAAACAATACCATTATTTTGAACTAATTATGGACTAATTTCAACCTTCACACAAAATTTTGAACCCGCCGAGAAGCAGTTTTTGTTTTCAATTTGAAGTTGGACGCGCTCAACTTGGACATCCCCCTTACAGCCCTGGTCTAGCACCAAACGACTGCCACCTGTTCCCAAAATTAAAAGGATTTCTGGAGGGAGGGGAAAATAAATCGCAAATGATGAGGACCTCAAAGAAGCAGTTATGTCCTGACTCAAGTCATTGCCAGAGTACAACAGTGATATTTAGAAACGTGTTCCTCGGTACAATAGGAGCCTTGTTTGCTATGATGATTATATTGAAAAATTTGTTAAAGGATTTTGCTGTAGCATAATAACGAAAAAGTGGAAGAGAAAAAAGAGAATAATAGCTCTCTTCTCTGTGCGTGTATAAGAGTGAACTCAATGTCACTTTAAATCTATGTTATTGATAACCACTTTAGTGTGATGTATTTTCGGAGACTTTTATAAACTCTTTTCCAAATTGAAATACGAAGTCCAATAAAATTAACTTCGTGATAGTCTTTTGTGTTGCGAATTATATGCAATGATATTCTGTTTATATTATTCTCCGTCTGTTTACTCTAAAATTAAACAGCCTCTTCACCTGTTGATCACGTCACTGACCGCCACTGCTAGTATCGTCTCATTGCGGAAATGTTGACACTACAAATGAATCGTGGTACGATGAAACCCGACAAAACCTGATAAATCATGGATAACTATATACCAATAAAAATGTCAGTTAATTTACTATGAAACCAAGGAACACAATAGAAAGCATCACACACTTGAAAATAGAAACCACAGAAACCAATATTTTAATTTTAACCGAAAATAAAAAAAATTAGTTTTGTTTCAAAATCCTATAATTTTTTTTTCGAATAGAGTGGTAACTTTTGAAACGTATGCATTTGAATTGTTTCTTCCTAATGTTCTTTTGGATGATTAACTTTAAAAAGTAGCAAAGGTGACCCATTAATAAAAGCGCAATATCACTCACATACCCTAGTAGCAAAAAATAAGGGCTACTTGGCATATATGCCAAATATATTATGTTGGATAGCTATACATTCTGGTAAATGCCCTGCGCCAGCCTGTAAATGAAACGATTTTGATGTTTTCTTAGCATTATATTAGTTTTCTTAGCGTTATATATTTTATCCTGTGAATCTGCTACTCGAATTACCGGGCATTACGAGTAGTTTACAGTAGCACCAACGTGATAAGTTGTTCTCAGTACTACTAACGTAATAAATATACTTCATAGGTTTCGAGGTTCATCTTTTTGCAGCAAGACTAACTCAAAAGAAGTGACTTTACAGAACATGATTTGTGCTGAGAGGTTACAGTGACATTACATTTTTCAGAGGGGGTGAGACATTAATTTACAATACAAATACTGCACAATACAATATATTTTATATCACTCACTTTAAATTGTTACACTTGCAGCTCAAGAATAACACACAGTAATTATAGGTTAGGCACTGTATTTTCATACTATTGTAATACATCAAATACACAACTTTCATTTTACATGCAAAAAAATACAATAAAGTAACTTTTACATACATACAAGCCTCTAAATTATTTGGCCAAATTTCACCTGGCGGTCCAAAGAGGGTTCGAAAAAATGATTAATGTCATAATACTGCAAATATTATTACGGTTCCGAAAATATAAGTCGTATTCCTCGCTCTTCATATTTACGGTAGTTATAAAGAAATANATCACTCACTTTAAATTGTTACACTTGCAGCTCAAGAATAACACACAGTAATTATAGGTTAGGCACTGTATTTTCATACTATTGTAATACATCAAATACACAACTTTCATTTTACATGCAAAAAAATACAATAAAGTAACTTTTACATACATACAAACCTCTAAATTATTTTACCTTACTTCAGCTTTTCTCACATAGCATTCAATGTTTTTTCAGAAATTCACCCATGGTTCATAAATATTTAAACATACACATCAAATTCAGTTGAATCCATCGTAAAAAATCCCTTTACCAACACGTGTGGCTTATAACAGAGCAACAAATAGAAATAATAATAATAATAATAAAAATATCTGAAAATAAGTCTCATACAAAGAACACTTTACCACCTCTGTCAATTATTAACTGAAGGAATAAGTAGGGAACCTTGCAGAAATTAATATTTTTTCACGTCAATGAATGTAAGGCATACACATGAACCAGGATATTCTAGTTCTGACGATTGAATGTAAATGTAAACTCTGACGATTTAATGTAAATTTACACATCTCTTTCAGTTTACCGATAATGAAAGTAATTTTTACCTGATAGGAAATACATTGTACAAATATCTATCGTATTTGATTTTTTGTACACTCCACAGCATTACACTCCCAATACAAATTATAGATAATATCCCACGAGAGAAGCCCTGAGCTGAACACTAGAAATGGAGGGTCAAGTAGAGCTACGGGCTAAAACCATAGAACTGTAACTATGCAATGCTGAGTCCGTGCAGTGCGAGCGAGTCGGTCGCTCAGATGCCCCCACCACTAGCCAGTGGTCGGGTCGGCCCATCTCCACGTAATACAAGGGGTACTGACATTTTGTTTTGTCTGTTTGCCTTTAATGCGAATTTTTATGTTTTATTGTTAAAATAATTCTTACGACTAAAAAGGGTAATTATTTTAATAAATGAAATAATTCCTATATTCCATATCAATATTTATTTTTAAATAGATTGTTCACACACAGCACATGATATATATTTTTCTATAGCCATAACATTTTTACATTACATATTTTGAAACAAAATAAATTTGTTGAACTTTTGGCGTATGCCTTGCTTTGACTGATTAATTATTGAAGTCTTTTCTTTTACATGAGAAAAAGTGCTCGAAAGATTGAATCCTTTTCTTTTTGTAGCTATAATCCATCGTTGACGAAGTCCTGGGTCTTTGGGAAACCTACAAAACTTACTCAATTAATATAATATGAATTCCTATGAATGTGAATATTATTATCACTTATTCACGCCATTCTAAAGATAATTCTAAAGATAGATTCAATCTATACCAATGGGATCTGTAATTTAATTCATAAAACTTAAGTTACTGAAAGGAAGCGTCTAATGTAAAAATGCTCTAATTAACGAGAAAAGCGATAAATGATATTTAAATTTTAAGTTAACATTTAGATTTGAAATTAAATAATGATCTGTCAAGTCAGAAACATTACTAAAATTTATTTTATCTTGAATTTTAGCGCTACTATTAACAAATAGTATACTTCAATTATCTGATACTAACAAAGAAAATACGTAATCTTCATTATACTTATGAGCAAATAAACCAGATTTCTTATCTTTATCATTCTTGCAGTTATAGGCTACACAATAGATATGCATTTCACTTCAGTGCCAACATAACTATGTATTCATATAATCACTTACACAAAGCACAATCGTCGACCACATTGACTGGTAGCACGGGCATATACTGGTGCCATATAACACAGAACTGTGCTGATGCCATGTTGTTTACACTGGCTAGTGGTGAGAGGCGCATCTTGACACCACAGCCGCGTGAGTCAGAGGTACATAGTTATTCTACGGCTAAAACATAGCCTTCTTTACTACATGCCGTGGCCTGAGAAAGGCAACACTATATTAACTGTCATAGATATTTTCCGATGAGACGGAGCGTAGTTCTGTCGGACCCGAGAGGAATATTACGAAGGTATCTAGTTAAACATAACTTATGCCTTATGATACAACGTTTATAATATGAGGTACATAAATATTAGTTAAATGTTATAATACGGAACAATTTATTCCATAAAATATGCAGTATCTATTTCGGGTATAAGACAATAAATTGATGTAATTCTAAATATTGATAGGCAATTGCGTGTTTAAGCACCCTTCTATATCTATACCAGGGTGGCCAGTACTTTTCTATAATAAATTTACCGGGTTTCTTCAGGTTTTCTGGAGAATATTTTTCATCTTTCCCCGACTTCTTTGCAAATTAGTTCTCAAGACAACTAGTGAAATACATTTTACTGTACATTGACAATAACTGTATAAAATTATTAACTAATTGTAACAATTTTCAAAATATAAACAAAAATAATACACAAAGTGCAAAGGAGGAAGTTTATTTATGTGTGTTTATCAAGTTAAACATAAATAAAACAAACAATTTAAACTCCCAAAACTTGAATAAAAAAATAATCATTGACATCAAGTAATTGTCTAATTTTTGTAAAACAAATATGAGGAGGCTCAAATTTTCCAGTATTTTCATTTTTGAGGATTTATGAATTAACAATTATCTAATACACTTTTATGTGTGAAATGTGGATGTTCTAAATATTTATGTGCAAGTATCGATAAATAAAAGAAATTACACAAGTGTCCATAAATTTCAGTTTTTTAAATTGATAAATATTGCAATTTTTTAATTCTCAAAAATAAATACACCTATATAAAATTTAGATAATATTTAGACAAAAATCTCAACATATTTTGGTTATTTCCCTGGCTTTTCCTGGTTTTCCAGACTCTGGCCATCCCGAATAATGTTCTCTTTAAAATAACAATTGTGAAAGAAAGAACAATGTTTATTCCAAGTTTAAAATCATTTTCTTAAATTTAATAAGTGCACATACACATTTATAAAGATATTTATTACTGAAACAAAGATGACACAAATCAGGGTTAAAATTTCCAATTTTTTTGGAATAATGTTGGATTCATAATTTAGTGAATATCAGTCACTATGTACTTGTACTGAACTGCGTACTTCATATCTTTAGGTTGTTGTACGAATGTATTTTGTTTTATACGGAACAATGGAAACAAAAGGAACATCATTCTTACGAATGTATTTTGTTTTATACGGGACAAGGGAAACAAAAGAAACATCATTCTTAAGGAGCCTTCTTAACTTTAGGAAAAAATGATATGAAAAATATACTCCATTTTTGACATTTATGAATTTCTAAAAGAATTTCTAAAACTTTGTTGTCAAAAAAGCAATTGCAATCTGCGTATGACCACATGGGGAGCAATAAACAGTTACTCTCCGGAAACAAGCAGGGGACCATCCCATCAATTCCAATCAAGGGTCCATGGGCAGTGGCGGATTTAATATTTACAAAAGAAATTATTTAATAAACACGTACTATTATCCATTAATTATTCAAGATAAATTGTAAATATTAGTGCAGTGAAAATTCGAGATTGATAAAACAAAATTATTTATGACATTCCCCCCCAAGGAAATTCCCCCACTACTCGGAGGAAAACCGGAGGAAAACTCGGGCCAGGATAATGTTCACAACCGTGCCAAGGTTGCATACAGTTAGAAATAAACTATTAAAAAAACAAAACGGAGCAAGGTCAACATTGCTATTGCATACAACATGCTATTTTTAATATTTTCAATTTTTGTTTAAATTTTTTTGGCAACTGACCATTGCTACTTTTAACAAAATTACTGTGTATACTATTTGCTAGAACAGGACACATTCTATTATACAATTCTCTGCTCGTATTATTACAAGAACACACAAATTCAAAATTAATATAGAAATCATCTGATTCAATACTACCAATTGTGAGTTGGATCAAAATATTACACTGATCTTATGATTCATGGAACTGTGCGATCAGTTCTTCATTATTAATTATGTATTCAAACACCGCACACATATGGTAAAATATAATCTTTACACTGCTTGAAGGAATACACAATCCACCTCTTTGCAAGTAGTCAAAATAGTTGTCATCAGCAAACTTACCTTTGGAATTAACCATAAGGAATTCACACAAATTACAGCAAAACTTTCTACGTACAACCCGAGCAGCATACCCATACACATATATTTTTGTCGATTCATCAAGTTCACACAATTCTAAATAACCTGATGAAAAAACTACAGAAATAACTTATATTTACAGGAGAACGATTTACAACATTAGATTCCACAGTAGTTTTTGCAACCTCTCTTATATCTGCAGTGAGGTCATGTAGAAAATTTTTAAGTCTTATTTTCCTTTCATTTTCCAAAACTACAGTATACAATACATTTGTGTTGCATCCAGACATAAAACGGTACTGGCTAAATCGTCTCTCCAATTTATCTATTTGGAATTTCCCCAACAAAATGAAGCTTCTCTCAAAATGTGAGAAAGAGTACTCAATTAATTTGATGAAGGTTTCTGTAGTACTGTACAATGCACTAAAAGAATTATTGGTCAAGCCTACACATTCAGGTAAATTCCTCCACACCTTCAACCATACAAGAAAACCATTCAAAAACTTTACTTTCGGATCATCACGAGTTTGAATAGCAGCACACCCCTCGCTCCACTTCCTGACACACTTCATGCCATCTTTAGTATTCACAATGTTCCACTATTTCCTAATAATTTCCAGAAGAAAAGCAATTTATTCACAAAATTTTTGATCTTTTAGACATGCGATAGTGGTTTCATGAAAAACATAGTCAAGTAAAATGACACTTAGTCTCTCTAAACAGTTAAGATATAAACTCTTATAACTTAGTTTGAAGGTCTGCTTCACTGATTTGTTCCTTCCATCCTTGTAAAACAAACGCAGGTGTTCAAATGATGCTTGTTTAGGACAACCAGTCTCAAAATCTGGGTACACAAAAGTGTTGTCGTTTCGCAAATTTAGCCAGTTGTTCTGGATGTTTTTTAAAACATGTACTGTATCATACAGCAAAAAAAATCTCTCATTCACAAAATCTGGATTCACAAATTCTTTTTAGGGTGACATCTTAAAAACACTGATTTGTTCTGCAATTATCAGTTATTATGGTTAATACTTTGAAACCAAATCTTTGAATATATACTAAAACTTCCAGGACAACTGATTTTAATGCAATGCCTGTGATTCTTTTTACTGGTAACAATTTAACAATCTCCTTAAAAGAACCAAAAAACAGAACAATTCATAAAAACCTGGGCAGTTTTTGCTGGTTCTCTTGTTTTATTAAGAGAAAAACCTTTCACGGAGTTTTATTTGTACTCAAAAGCAACAGAAATAGATATTTCATCAATGAGGAGGTTGACTACTTTCTCACTTGGAATCAACTTTTGTGCAAGCACACCCATATATTACCTATTTTGACTTTCATCAGAAACGTTCACAGAAATGCCACTAGATATTTTTGTATATATCACTTATATGGTAGTACAAAATAATTTTTTGCAGTTTTGTAACATGCCGGTGATTGGAGAAACAGAGAGAAAGCAAATACAATTGTCTCTGGACTGTACTTTTTCACATTACCACTGAGCAGTTGTAGATGGTTAATAGTTAACTGGAGAGTCTTCTGAAATGGGAAAGAACAGAAATCCTCACAATTCTCAATATTCTCTAAGCATCTAAGGGCTTTAGAAATGTTCAATGAAACTGACGAATTGGGAGGTTCTTACATGGCATGGCATGTATTTAATATGTTCCCTATCTTTCCAAACGAAGATTCTTAGTTAAAATCCACTGTAAGTCAACAGTAGAGAGTTTATAGTGTCCAATAAAAACTTTTACCAACAAATCTGAGGTCACTGCAACACTATTCACTACTTTTAATGGCTCAAATTAAGTTTTTAAATGGTCAAAGTTCATAATAAAAAAAATAAACACACTTTCCCAAGACATGTTTTACATCCCAATTTTGAAAATTCATATTTGTTGCAAATTTCTCTTCAAATTCGCTAAAAGAAGAAATAATGTCACTATTGATGAATTCTTCCACTGTAGCTTCATTCTTCAGCAAAATCTCCTTTCTTCTGTCTGCAGGATTCCTTCGAGGAGCTGACGTATTTTTGATTAAGTATGATGGAGTATTGGGAAATATAGATGGCACAGCTTCATCAGTCAATTTAGGGTATTGTAAAGGTATTTCTTTCAGAAGTCCTTTGCTATCTTTAAATACCTCAATACACAGCACCCACCGAGGTTCAAAATGTTCAATGCACACAGCAGAAGAAATTGATAGGGTCCAATTTTTCCTCGGTATTGCACGTAGCCATTCATTTTTAAGTTTCTCCGATTTCGAAANTTAAGGTGGTGTCATAATTTGATTTGCAGCCAGATACACAACAGCGACGAGGCATCTAGATTTATATGAACCAGAAATACTTTTCAGAAAAAAAATTAAATAAAATATACATACATACAAACGTAACGTCTTACCGTTCTTATTTTAATTTGTCTCCACCATACAGAATTATTGAATATGCCACATCGAGTTTCAACTGCATAAAAAAACGATTTTAGGTTATTGAAATGTACACCAATTGCAAGCCAATTACTACAATACCAAGTCTTATTTAATACAAACCTTTTATTGAAATTAACAAGCTGAGAAACAACTATCTTGATATCCAATTCTGCAAACCATACAAATGTGAAAACACAAAGTTAATTAAATGCAACGCAAGAGTCGGAGCGCGACATCAAATACGTGTATCAGAAACAATCAGAAACCGTGGGACTCCCTGAGAACGGTATAGGACTACCATGCAAGGTTGCCAAATTTGTACACCACTGCTTGTTGTAAAGAAGGTTATGGTTAAAACAATGATTGTTACTTGTATGTAGCATCTGATGAAGACCCGCACCTTAGGTCGAAACGTTATGAGGTAATTTGTACTTTTTCTAAATACTGCGTCTATATAATGAACTGAGTCAATTTATTTACATGTATTAACAAGTTTTAACAGACATCATCACGATAAATTTAAACTAAAAACATTTTCTTCATAACTTAAGTGTTGGGTTGCAAAAATGTCTGTCTGTTGCACTCACCCTAAGGTCATGACTTTTTTCTGCCCTATGGAATGTTTTACGCTGAAGCAATGCAATGGTCAGCAAAGGATGCATGCAAGGAGAGCTCGTTTGCAGACTGCATCATAATTTTGAAGACAGGAAATGAAAGGAACTTTCTCATAGGACGGTCCAGTACTTATAATCTGAATTTGCAAAAAACAAACATCTTTCGGATCATATAAGCCCGTTTAGACATTTCACTGTATACACATTACCAGAGAATTGGACAGTTAAAAATGTAATCAACGGCATGCTTTGAACATTCACCAGTATTTCGATTTAATAACATTGATATGGTAATAACAAAAACAACAACAACTTGCAATTAAAACTTCGAGTTTTTGTTGCCTACTTTTCCTTCAAATTAATTCCACAGACTTTTTGAAAATAATACACTTTTGATATTATTGCATATCCTGAAAACAAAACTTGAAGCTGAAGTTTATAAGCCTAATAATAATAATAATAGCCTTTGCCTCTGAAACACTTATGAACTTTGCACTAGTCATTCTTATTTTCTGCGAAATGTTTCATAAGCACTCACTCGACACTTCCTACATTAAAAAATACTCATATCAAAACCTCAGTCACCAAGGTACTACAACCTGATAACGGGTTGCAGTGAATTAGTTTAAACCGAAGGAACACAAAACACTACCACACAATCTATAGACCATAATAATGTTCAACCGAAAATTCTCATGAAGGAATAACCCAAATTTTAGGTAACAACCGCTTAGAGATAAACAAAGTAATGTTACACAACTTGAGATGATGGTGGCAGAACCTATGGACCACCTTTTAAAAAACAAATCAAAGTTTCTTCGCATTTTTTGTCTTGACAAAATGACTGATGAAAAAAAATTATTGGTTTTATTGCATTAAATAAGGATTGTCAATAATTCAACTTATGTCCGTGCTAATATTAATTTCTCTGTAAATGGGTTCCACCAGTCGAACAACTTTCCTGGTGCCTTTAGAAGAATCTGAAACAAGTATTTTATAAAGAACATCCGTGTTTTGTAAAAATATTGTTTTGTTCATAGCAAACAGTAGTGATGAACCCTCACAGTCACATTCCAAATTGCTTAGTTACTTTTTAAACAGCAATTTCTTGTACAATAATTACATCAGAATTGATGATTTAACAGCAGAAATCTGAAAAAAAAGGAAAGGTATCAAACCTAGAACAAAAGATACATCAAACAGCGACTACGATTCAAGGTGATTCAATTAATAACCAATTAATAATAACATGTGTGTACAACCAAATTCAATTTTAGAGAAATAATAGCACTCAACTCACTTTGTATTCTTATACATAAAGTTTTGACACTTCGCTTAATTATTAAGTCACTTTAACGAAATAAGTTCCTTCTTTATACATTTAACACTTAAGACAAAGGGTTTATCTTATTAGATGAAACTCTGGAGACAAAAACGAGAACGCACAAAGAAATACATGTGCCTGCACGCGGAAACAGCGTTGAACAGCGTAACTTTTCTCACGCGCATGTAACAAA
>NNCF01134624.1:0-11314 GCA_002313205.1 Laupala kohalensis
TATAGCTTTTTCTTTAGTAAACATTGTTCTCCAAATGTATAATGTTGTAAATGTAGATTCTATATGAATAAATATTTATTGAGAATATGGTTTGAATATATATTAGACCCGAAAGAAATAGGAAGAAAGATAAAGAAAAGAACCTATAGTATTAATATGAGTTAATACATTTCAATTTGATTGGAATAAATAAAAGGGATTTGTCTTTTNGAAACGAGGTTTTCATATTATTGATCTCTGATTATTTTTTAGGATGCACGATTACTACCAAATTGATATATCGTGGATAAATATGTCACTAGAAGATGTAATTTATTTGTTCCTTAAGTAGTTTTATATTATTTATAACTCGAGAATTAAACTTTTGTGTTATTAGTTCATATTTGATACAAACATTTTCTATATTTATTTAATTCCTTTTCACATATATGAAAAACTTTAGAGAATTGCAAATTATGTGAAATTACTTTCGACAATACACATCACTTGTGGGCAATGAGATTTGATTTTTTTACTTCACTGTATAAGTATAACAAATTATAGGAATATTTATAAGTAATTTGTGATTCGAATTATACCAATTCCATTCGATATCTTGCAATTATATTCAAATTCTGTTGAAAACTATATCTTATCACATTATTACGCAAACGTTTTTTACAGAAACTCTGATATCTTTTACATTGTCTATGAAGACCTTGCGAGACAACGAATCTCGAGATGTCGTTTAAATATAGAGAATGGTAAAGTTTATTGAAGTCAAGAATATGCCGAATATTTTTGTTATAGAAGTCCAAAATGTGTATAATAAAAAAATAAAAAATATTTCTTTTATAGCGGTGTAATGAAACATTTTATCTTGTTACGATTTATCAGCGGTACGTTGTCTTCTATTACTCTGCCAAATATGGGAGCCGTTTCAAATAGACATACGATTGGTCGAACGAAACTTCCCCAGTCGCAGGGGCAGGAGGAGGAGAGAGGCGTTGCAAACTTAACCAATCCAAAACTGCTCAGAGCGTGGGACTTAGAAAAATAAATGGGCCCTTTTCTGTTTTCAGTAGTGTACGTTTAACACTTGTGCATTTGTTTCTTTTTGTTTCTCATCCTGTATTATTTTATAGAAATCATCCCAATATTGCTTATCTCTCTCTCTCTCTCTCTCTTGATTTCTTTTGTTGTGTGTTCCATTTCTACCTTAGTCCATTGTTTCTGTTTTGTTAGTCTTCTTTTAGTTCTCCTAAGATAAAATTATGTTACATAAAGGAGCAGAACGACCAATGCTAACTTCCGAGTCAAATGCATATAGAGTAGCAATAGGATATGATGAGCAGAAAATAAATTCAGTACATAGAATGTGCCTCTTGGCAATAGGAGGCGCATGTCGAACATTATCACGAGATGTGTTAGAAGTTATATATGGAATAATGCCATTGGATTTATACGTTGCTAAATTACAATTTCGAGTGAAAATAAAACAACCAGAAAAAATAACTAATGCAGGCCAAGAAAAAGGAAAGAAAACAAAGTAATGGAAAGGAATGGTTGCAAAACAAATCATGTAGGCATGGTAAATTCGATGAGAGAAAACATCAAAAGGACGAATAACCAACTAATGTATTGCAAATGTGTTATGGAATGAATCGAAAATGGGTCAAGCTTAATCCTTATGTTGTTGAGTACATAACAAGTCATGGAAGTTTCAATAGTTTCCTAGTAGTGAGAGGAATAAGGGCAAAATCGACTGTATATGTGGCAAAAAAGAAGAAACACGTTAACATCAGATGTGGGACTGTGAGTGGTACGGCGAGGAACGATCAGAATATATAAGAGAAATGAAGAAACAAGGATTTACTGGAACACAAGAATAGACACTAAAGAGAAATTGCAGATTTATAGAGATTACGTATCAAAATTATGCATAATACGTGGCGAATTAAAAAGAGAGATTACACGGGATAATAGATGAGTATCCACTTCCTCGTCGTAGGGACGGGATTATTCGTGAAACCAATAGCAAAAAAACGACATGGGATTAAAATAAGATAAAGAATGGATAAGGAATATGAGTCTTGTAATGACCAGGTTAAAGACAAGGTGGTCTAAAAGACCCTAGGTCAAAATAAATTGAAAAAAAAGAAGAAATTGTCATTCTTTCTTCAACAAAAAAGTTACTCACTTCTTTCTAAGTGATTGAAAGGGGTTGATATCGAGGAAAAATCCTTTATGAATATATCATAATAATTTATTTTCCATAGAAAAAACTGCAGCTGACTCATATTTATTAGGGCTGGCATATTAATATTCGCTCTAGTATTCTCTTCCGTAGGCGCCACCGTCGTTTAACTCATTCCCTAAATGATAACTTTCAGTCAGATGAAAATGGTGACGAGCCGGGAATTGAACCCGGGTCTCTGAATTTATCGCAGGGGTGTTACCACAACACCACCCATTCGACAACGATCAATGCAGGAGTCCTGGAACTCGACTGGTCGCCATTTTAACCTGACTGAAAGATATCACATATCTCCTCCATGTGTAGGGATATATCCTCTATTTAGATATTTGTTGATTTCAGGAGGGTTTTTTAGTGGGTATGGTCGAGATATTCGACGAGTCCCACGTACGGGGAAGAGTCATTACGGCTCTTTTCTATGGTGCGAAACTGCATTTTTCCCTACTTGCATGGGCTCTAATGACCTTCGGTGTTGGCGAGCCCTAAAGCCCCACACACAAAAAATGTAGGGTACCCGGAGGAAATATATGCCCATGCCCTAAATATTTAATTTCTAAGTTAAAGAATTCACACTTCTCTGTATTAGCTCAGATGTCTTGCTCTCTTAGCTTGATTACTACACTTACATGTCCAAAAGGTAAAATACAGGTATCTTTTGAAGGAATTGGAAACGATAATATAATAATAAAAAAATGACTTTATTCCGTGGCGAGGCTCAGGCCATCAGGTCTCCTCTTCCACCTGACCACTATACAATACATACACATACATGTACAATAATATAAAATAATAAAACATTCATACGATATAAAATATACATATATGAATAACGAATATTGAAGGATAAATTCTACTTTACGATCATGATAAACAACGAACAGATAACTTAACCGGCAAAACGTCCCGAAAGAGAATAACAGCGTTGATGATTGGCTGGCAACGGAGATGGGACACTCTGAAAAAATGGGTGACTCACATACGATTATATCGACAAAGGAACATTTGCAGGGAAAACTCGAATGTGATTTCAGTCGGAGAAGGTGATGACGCAATACTTGACAGGGCATAGAGGTTTTGAAAATTATTTACGGAGAATACGACGAGAATATATGTGTATTTGTGGGAAGGACAGAGAGACAATTGACCATTTATTATGGGATTGCACCTCACCAGCACCGGAGAGAGTTTTTTTGTGTGGGGCTTTACGGCTCGTCGACATCGAGGACATTAAGGTCCTAAAAACTTGTACACGTAGAGGAAAATGACACTCCCCGCGTGTGGGACTCGCCGAATGACTCAAACATACCCACTAAAAACCCTCCTGAATTACAACTCAAATATCAACATATCTCAAAACATTACATATATCATAAAAAGGGAAGAAAGAGGAAAATGAAAGATACCCTAGCGTTTGGATCTAAAAGAACAAGAGGTGACCAAGAAAGGTCAGGAAAGAGAAAGGAAGGAGCCTTGCACAAGTAAGTGGAAATAATGCCAGACTTTGCCCGGGGCCCCGTGTTTACCAAACACGTACTTACTAGATGTAAGTCCCCTGGGAGGACCGGAGAGAAGATGGTACATACAGGCTTATAGAGGGTTCGATATAATTAATACAAAGAGTAACAGATATTTGGTAGACACGAAGAAGTTCAAAACCAGGAATATGTGCATACAATAAAACCGACAAGGTTACAAATCTTGAGACCGATAGTAGATGTGTGCACGCCTCTCGCGGCGGACATCACCGACAGCCGCAAAGTTGAGCAGCGAGAATGACCACCAGGCCCTCGTATTGATCCTGCAACATACATGAGATGGCTTTTCCGTCGAAAAAAAGAAAAGCATTCACTGTACAGCACAGATTTGGAACCTACTGATTACAGCCTTCTTCCAAAACTGAAGAAATTTGGACGAAAAACATTTGAAAATGGTAATGAATTAGAAGTGACGGTTACTAACTGGTTCAAAAGCTTGGCGCAAAACGAGTACAAAGTAGGGTTACAAAATCTTGAAACTACGGTATGATGAATGTTACATTTAACTGGCGAGTATTTAGAAAAGTAGCCTACGACTAACTGAAGTTGTAAACAAAATTCAGTTTTTAATATCACTTCTAATAATGTGTACTGCAAATATCGTACCTTACTTTCCGAATAATCCACGAATTATTATGTCCATGAGGTTCTGGCTCTAACTCTTACTCTTCTATCGAACCATGGTTTGGACGAGGGAATTGCGAAGGAGAGATGTTATGTTGCTGAGACGCTGAGTTGGAGGGAAAACCCAGTTGAAAATTTCTGCCACTTTGGTCCCGCTTAGCCATATCGGCCCCGACAATGCCACTTGACGACCGCCTGCTGCCACCATGAGTTTCCGCAGAATTTGTACTTTCAAGAAATGTCGAAAGATAAAAGAAAACATGAAGGTGATATCACTCACTTTCAAAGTGCTTAAAAATCGTAGGTCATTCTTTTTGTTTGGTAACGGTCATGACCACTTTGCCTATGTACATAATCATAGCAAGGCTCTTTTCGATATTGGCCTTCAATATCTTAACTCATCTACACTTCTTATCGAGACATCCAAATTATTCCTACGTCTAATCTTTAGTTCATGTTCTTTCTTGATTCATTTCTCTCTTCATGATATCTCGTATTTCTCCAATTTCACTTACAAGCTCCTGATATACTACCTAATGTTGTAAGGTTTCTTTGCACTCTGCTCGGTGTTCTATGTTGAATTTTACAATTTGTTTCATAATCTTAATAATAATAATTAATTAATGTATCGGACTCTTTCTTATCCATAAAGTGAGCCATTTCACAGTAGATGTTATGCATTTTCTGCCTCTTTACCGCACATACATGTAGCTTCATCCCGCAGTCTTCTCACTGAACACCAAATGCTCATAGAAATTTCCATGGTCAGTTAGAAATTCTGTCAAGTATGAATTTAATTTAAACCATTTTTAACATTTATGAACAAAATTTTCATCTTTTATAAATGCATGTTTCTGTCCCTTTCTTTGAGTTATTCCAGCGTACTTGCCAACCTCCTAACAATTTTCTTGTTAATAATTTACGGATCCCTTCTCATCTTGATGTGAGTATTCTTCAACTACGAGAACTTCCTCTTTTATATCCATTCAATTGCGGTACTTCATTTTCTGACATAAAATCTGATGGCATAATTCTATAGAGAACTTCCAGTACTTTAGAAGATATTGTTTTATATGCTCCTCCCATGCGACGTTGGAAAAATCTTTGAATTCTCTGCAGTATATTTTCTATTACTTGGTAAACAACTCGATGTCCCCAGGTCAAGCTTCCATACGATAAAATTGGACGTGTGGCCCCTTTATACAATATAACCACATTTCGTTGATAAATATTATCCTTTGCTAAACCTACTCCATAATAGACCTATTTGACCTTGTCTATTGTATATTCGAAGTGTCCAGTAAATAACAAGCGATCATCTAAAACTAAACCTAGAAAATGTTCCCAAACTATTTCAATATTTTCTTCATGTAACTTCAACTGAAGGTTTCTTATATTCTCTTTGATGTTACCAAACAACATTGCTTTTGTTTCAGTCTGAGAAAATCATAAACCATACTTTTGTGTTAGTTTTTCATATCCTTCAAAAAATTACATGATGTCTTCAATATTGACCTACTTGCTCCTTCTACTGTTAAAGTGATATCATAGGCATTTGCTAAATTTTTTACGTAATTACTCTTCAACTCTTCTTGAATATAGTCCATTAGAAGTTTCAAAAAAAAATTGTCCTGTATCAGAACCCTGAGGGCAGTCACAATAAGCCTCTCTCATCTCCTTCTAACGTCTTTCAATAATTTCTTTCAACGTCTTTCAATAATTTCTTTCAACGTCTTTCAATAATCTATCATATGCCATATTTGTACACCTGCAACAACGAAAACTGTACTATCTTTCTTGAAGTCCTTTACTATGTTCAATAAATTCATACAAGTGCACAATACACCCATTTTTCGCATACTTTGCCAGGTATTGGAATAAGTGCAATCGATCTATTGAATTTAGGGTTATTTCGGTCCAGATTTGGCTTGAAAAACATTTTTATGCTTACTATTTTCTACTGTTTTGGAAAGTGTTGGCTCCGCACACAAACCTTAATGATATGTAATCTCAGTTTAATTTCTCGATACATATTCTTTATAGTACTATGCTTTAGTTTACCAAATTCTTGACTTTCCGAACATTTTAATTTGTGTATTATTAAATGTAACTTCTTTTCTGTAAGTTTCATTTGTTTTTCTATATCGTGTTGATAAATACTTTCCTTATTTAATTAACTTTCCCAAAATTTTTGTTTCTTCGGAGACATTGCATCTTGTAGTATTTGTCCTACCCCTCCCACGTCATTCCAGTTTCATCTTTTTTCAAACAATGCTAGATTTCTTTTGGTTTAATTTTATCTGTCCCTAATTTAAAAGGCATGTCCCAACATGACCGTTGCATGGGTGTATCCACAAATTTAATCCAATTTCTCTTCTTGGTTCTTTTAATTCCTATTTTGTAACCTCGGCGAGCCATTGGGTATTGTAGCCGTAGGTCATCCTCATTCTGGAGCTTGTCTTCTTTTCCGTAATTCTCGTCTAATTTTGTTCTTCTTCCTCTTTAATTGTCCCGATTCATCTGTCCATAACAATTTTCTTTGCGTCACTTTTTCCCCTCCCGCTACTTTCTCATGGTAATATTCCTGTTTGTAGATGCTCTAATTTAGTGTCTGTTTCCCTTCCAGGTTGCACATTCGTAGGACCGACAAAGAGAGGGAAGCTCCACTGTTTCCTATCTGGCAATACATGTTGGCTGTAGAGGAGTATTATCGCGTTCTTGAAATAACGCAAGAGGTGCCTGCTAGACGCATTTACTTGGCGACGGATGAAACCGACGTGATTCGGAGAGTGAAGGAAAAGTAAGTGATCTCAAGTCGAAACTTATACCAGAAGCTTTTTCTCTCTAAACTGGTTTCTTGAAACGTGAAGTAAAAGGTGAATGTAATCATTTCATCGTAATACCCATGGTTCCACTCTGAATTTCTTGAACCTTCAGTTTCATTTGATTTCAGAAATGCGCTTTCATAGAATCTCGATTCGTGCGATTAATAGTTACTGGAGAAGCTTTTCCTGACTTTCTCAGATTTGGTTTGTGAAAAACTGAACAAATTTTTTTGTGTTATAAGTGATTTTGTCATTAAAATAAATCTAGTTTAAGAATTGCATTTTTAATTTCCGTGCCAAGTATTATGACAACATCGAGAAACTTAAAAAGGTAACTTCATATCCGCTTTGGTGTCGATCCTTTTCTTGTCTTACGGCCTCCAACTCACTACATTTTTACCGGACTTAATTTACAGACGGAGGTGTGAGATACAATTTTTTTATGTGCATGTTTTTACAAAACTTGTTTCACGAAAGTGGTTACATCCATGTGTAACGTGCCTTCAGTATTTGATAACTTGTCTTGATTGGAGTTTTAATATATTAACTTTTACAATGAAGAATTTTTGATTGTCTTTTATATTCTCAGGAAACATCTCCTACCAATCACTATGTGTCTCAGTTATAGACAATTATTATAAAGGCAGAATTACTGGTATACAACTCTTCTTTAGCAATTCTTTTTTTAAATTTACAAACAGTTTATTCTTTTTGCCGAGAAAGTAAAAGTTCAGTAAAACTTAGTTATGTTGTCAGTACTGTCGCTTATGTTTCTCATACTGTCTTTATATGAGGTAGTCTTAAATGAACTGCTTGACAGAGAAGGTTTCAGTGTAACTTTCCATAATATTTTTAATTTTAAGGGATATGTAACTGAAATAGATATCATTGGTTTTCAATCAATGCATACAATCCAAGGTATGTTTAAAAGTATTTTGATTCTTAGATGATATATAAGTAATAGAAGCTCAACTGTGAAAATGATTATAATAACTATAACATTGTCCCAACTGTATTTTAGTATGTTATGTTTTGTCTATTAAAGGTGTCTGTTAGGGAGATCAGAGTGATAAATATGTATGTTAATGTGAAATTAGTTAGTATGTCTTATGTGTTTTATTAGCCCTGAAGGAGAGGTCAACCATACCTCGAAATTTTGGCAAAGAATGTAATAATCAAATGTAATTAAAGAAGAGTGGTATACCAGTAATTCTGCCTGTATAATTATTCCGTATAATTGATACTCATAGTGATTGGAAGGAGTAATTTACTTTTTAATATATTACGTAATTCATATTTTTTTAGTAAATTTCTATCCCGTGAAGAATATTTTTAGAATGACAGTTTTCTTCGAAATACATTTTGAATAGTTTTGTTTTCTCTTGTACGAGCCACATGAGTGTATTATTGACGCTTAAACAAAGATCGAAGTAATTTGTAGAATTTTTAAATTATTTATTCCAAAAATTTTTTTATGAAGTTCCGAAAAGAAATTCCTGCGGAAGGTTTTTAGTTCTGATGAGTGTTCGAATTAAATAATATGTTGTTTATTTGTTTCTGGAATAATGGATAGTCACCTGTTGCAACTCCCACGCGGTGTATGTGCTAGATTGCCACTCATCATGTAAACGCAGTTGCTACGATCATTCATTCGAATTTACGTTCCCATCGTGAAGTCTGGATGCTGCACGTCCCAGACGTTCCTTGCCTAGCGCCAACACTCACGCAACCTGGAGATGAGTTTCCTTCGAACTGTTTCACAACAGAGGTTATTGAAGCAGTGCTGACAGGATATTCACCAGATTGTATCGCTCATAGACACATCCTTACTCATACATGAATACGAAAGTGTAACTGTCTATTTGCAGGAACTTGACATAATTACTCAGGAAGATAGCTTAAAACACCGAGATTTTCACAGGATATAACTCCCTAAGCACTAAGTTAATCTATACTTATTAGATGCTTCGCCCTGTATGGTTCACCAACCTAGAGAGAGAAAAAACTGGTGAATATGGGACCTTTGAGTAATGATTACCTTTTTAATACAAGCTCACTAAGGAAGAATTTTTTATATTCTGATTTTAAAGGGGTAAATTGGGGTTTAATGGAGTTTTTTTAATTTTTAATTTTATCTTTCAAACTAAAGGAGATATTACCTTGGTTTTTGTTTTTAAACATTGTTAATTAAGATATCTTAAATTCATTTTTTTAGTTTTGCGAAGTTTAATTATTAATGCGTGAAAAGGGTCAAGTTTTTGGCGTCCACTTTTCCCAATTCTATTCTTCTGCTTACGAATGGGACTCCGGGCCCTTCTACAATTATGAAAGGGAGGGAATATTATCTTGTTTCCGTCTAGCATTCTATTTTGCACTTTTTTCAATTTCAATTAATACAGTTTTCTTACATGAAATTTTTTGTGCATAGTATATTAATTCTACTACAATAAACGTCCATTCTGTAATATAAATTAATAAATAATGAAAAACATTCGATCTTTCATGGATGATAAAAACTCACAAAATACATTTTGTTCGTCCATAGAAGGTCGTAATTCTTGCTTTATTTATTTAATTAGATTATATAATGGACATTAATTTTAGTAGAATTAGAATACGAGGTACAAATAATTATATAATAATAATAGTAATTATATAACAATAATTATTATATAATACACTTGGTAATTGTGGAACGTTAGCAACATTATCAAAGAATGATAAATTAAACGACGTTTCTATGTTGCTCATTGTTTTATTGGTACAAAGGTTTTTCGGCTGCTTAGCAGCCATCGTCAGTAATATACACTGAAAAATATATATGTACATGAAATGACAATAATAAAAACATAACATCAAAGTATACAATAATTGAGTAAAACAGTATCGAAAGAAGTGTAATTTTTGTTGTTGTTAAAATAAAGAAAAGAACAATAAAAAATGAATAAAAGAAAACAAATACAGAGTGAGCAAACCGACAAAATTACATACTTGAGTATTGAGGAAATTTTTTTGGCGAGTACGCAGAGTACGCCAAACGGGGGTCATTATAAAAATAATAATTATATAATAATAAATTATAAATATAGTATACCAACATTGCAATAATTTCGAACCATGATTCATTGTTTAGATAAATAATCTATTCTTATATGTGTTCTTTTTTTAGCTATCCTCAGTATGAGATTCTTAGTGACATGGACATCGCAGATTCCGCTTCATTTCACAAGAATCGAACGAATTATCGCGGCCTTTTGGGGATCATTATAGACATTCACTTCTTGTCGCAATCTGACTACATTGTGTGTACTTTCTCCTCTAATGTGAGTAGCATTTACTTTCTTTTAGATAAATTAGAATGTGTCCATCAATATTCCATTAATACTTTAATTTTACACTATATTTTTTTCACATTTGCTACTAATTGAATCAATCAATATATATTACAGAAGAAAGTCGCCAGCTTATTCTGATGGTGTACGATTCTCTTCCGGTTTCCATATTTTATCCCGATTTCCACTAATGAATGTATTGTTTTGCGAGGATTATTTGTTTATGTTGTTTATTTATATGTTATAAACCAATACAATTTGTTTACATTTTGCGTAAATTAACCGACATATAACAAATTTTGATTCAGTCGGAGAAAAATCAATTTTCAGAGATATATAGTCGTTAAAAAGAGGACGCTGCATAATTGGTTTGTGACAATAATTTTCATTTGAAACCGTTTACAAAAACGTCCGCGAAATTATGTCAATCTGTATCTATTAATCTATCCATATCTGTCAATTTCTATCTACAAAGGTCAACCCAAATATGGAAGAAAAATTATTAAAAAAAGCCGTCTAAAATTTCTTAGACTAAGAATAAAAAATAAGGGTGAAAATTAAGGTAAAAATATATCAACTTAATTCATTCCTTCTTTCCTTTCTTCCTTATGTCGGGGTGATTGATTTCGTTACTTCACAAGTTTTAACCGCGTTGTTCCATAACGAAATCCCCTCCAAAATAAATAAGTTAGTAATCACGAAAAGGACGAGTTTTATTCTATTAAACTGGAGCAGAAACCAAGTGCTCGTAGAAAGAAAAAA
>NNCF01134633.1:0-19062 GCA_002313205.1 Laupala kohalensis
GTTGTTGTGCTTTCTTATTCAAGTGGCGATGAAAGTGAACAGGGAATATATGCACAGGATGAAAATGAGGAGTCAGAGGCGTTGTTGTTGGTGTTGTTGTGCTTTCCTATTCAAGTGGCGATGAAGGTGAACAGGGAATAAATGCACAGGATGAAAATGAGGAGTCAGAGCTAGAGAGTCGAGGGGAAGAAAACGGAAATGTTGAAATTCCATTTTTGAGATGGTCTTCAAGGGTTAGAAATCAGCATGTATGTATTAGTTGTAACAGTGCCAAACTTAGTTCCTGTGGTTTTTTGTGATCCAAGGACTGTAGAAGAGGTGTTGGCAGGAGAATATAAAAATGAGTGAATTTAAACAATGGAGGAGGAAATGACAAATTTAAGAATCTTACAAGGCATCTTGTGCAAAAACCAGAGGGTTGTAAGTTAACTGGATGCAAATGGGTGTTTAAAGCAATGAGAGATCAAGAGGGAAACATTATGTTTAAAACCTGTTCAGTAGCTCAAGAATATAGTCAGATTCCAGGTATAGAGTATTCAGAGACTTCTAGCCCTGTGGTAAATCGAAAAATTATCAGATTACTGACCGCTTTACTTGTGGAGAATGATTGGGATTGTCATCACATTGACGCAAAGTCAGCTTATCTGAACAGTGAGATCAAGGACATACTACATAAAACAACCAAAAGGATTAGTTATCCGGGAACATCCTAGTATGATATGTAAATTAAGAGTATGTATGGTTTCAAACAAGCAGGGAGAGATTGGAACCAACACTTAGACAATATTTTGTGCGATGAGTTAAAGAGAGCAATCAGTGACCCATGTTTTTATTTTCATGAATCTAATGTTGTTTGTGACAGTGTATGTTGATGATCTGGGAATATAGGGTTTACCTCATTTGGTGGAGAATTTTGTAAGCTCTAAAATCAAGACTGGAACTCAGAGATTTAGGGTTTCCAACAAACGTTTTGAATGTGAAGTTTGCCAAAAACAGTTCCGGTGTGTATGTTAATCAAACAAGATATATAGAAAGTATGCATTTCGAAAATGTCATGGTTAATTGTAAAGGGATTTCAATGACATTATCATTATCAGA
This sequence comes from Laupala kohalensis, assembly GCA_002313205.1. Lineage (NCBI taxonomy): Eukaryota > Metazoa > Arthropoda > Insecta > Orthoptera > Trigonidiidae > Laupala > Laupala kohalensis. Next base: position 1,099 of record NNCF01134633.1, read on the forward strand.
CAAGGATAATTCCAAGGCAGTGTTTGAAAAAAAAAGAGTTTTGGGATAAGACTTAGTTCAGAAGTATTGTGGGAAGTTACAATAGTTGATCGTGGATTTGTATTGTTAGTAGTTATTAGGTCCCATATATTAGACAACTAAGTGTATAGCAATAAACAACAAAATTCAAATAAAAATATAATATAATATATATAAATATTTGCAATAGTATGAACATTTTTACTAAACAATATTCATTTGTTTTGAATCAAAGTTATATAAGGGTGTCCCAAATTGAACGCAAGATTTAAATTTGCCGCCATTTATGTAGTGAAGTGTTGACAACCAAAAAAAAACAAAAAACAAATCGACAGCTGACAGATTAGGGTTAGGTTAGGTTAGTAAAAATGGAGCGTTACACGATAGAAGAACGTGTCTTCATTGTTGAACAATATTTCAAAAATAATGAAAGCTTGGCGGCCGCAGTTCGAAAATTTCATACAAAATATGGTCGGAATAGTGTTTTAACTTCGTCAACTGTGAAGAGATTAGTTGAAAAATTTCGGGAGACAGGATCCGTTGGAGACGCCAAACACACTGGTCGTCCGAAAACAAGTCGTTCAAATGTCAATATCGAAGCAGTGCGTGAGAGTGTCGGTGACAATCCAGGAACCTCAATTCGGCGTCGTGGACAAGAACTGCAAATTTCAAGAAGCTCTCTGCAGCGTATACTCTCGAAAGATCTGTGTCTCCATGCTTACAAAATTCAATTAACACAACAACTGAAGCCTAATGACCATGCACAGCGAAGAGAGTTTGTTGAGTGGATTATTGAGCAGCAACAAATGGATGCTGATTTTTCGAGCAAAATCATCCTAAGCGACGAAGCACATTTTCACCTTGATGGGTTTGTTAATCGCCAAAATTGCCGCTTTTGGGGTTCTGAGAACCCACATGTGATTGTTGAAAAACAAATGCATCCACAACGTGTCACTGCTTGGTGTGGCTTTTGGGCTGGAGGCGTAATTGGACCATACTTTTTTGAAAATGAGGCTGGTCAAGCAGTGACTGTTACTGGTTCACGATATCGCGACATGATAACCCAGTTCTTTTTGCCGAAATTGGATGATATTGATGTGGCCAATATGTGGTTCCAACAAGACGGTGCCACATGCCATACAGCCCGTGAAACACTTCAATTACTGCATGAGACATTTCCAGGTCGTGTACTCTCTCGTTTCGGTGATCAGAATTGGCCCCCTAGATCGTGTGATTTAACACCATTAGATTTCTTTTTATGGGGTTATTTAAAATCACAGGTCTATGTCAACAAACCCACCACCACGTGTGCTTTAAAGGAGATTCAACGTTGCATCAACGAAATTCAGCCACACTTATGCAGAATAGTTATGGAAAATTTCGACAAACGAATGCGTATGTGTTTGGAAAGCCGTGGAGGCCATTTGCCCGATGTGTTATTCCATAAATAACCCTATCCTATGTACTTTATGATTCAATATAAAAATTACAATCAAAATACTAAAAACTGTGTTTTCTATTAAATTCAAATCTTGCGTTAATTTTGGGACACCCTTTATATTTTGGCCTTATTTTTTATGAATATGAATAAAAATAAGTGATAGCATTCATAAAATCTGTAAATAATTCTTCTTTAGACCTACGAAACTTTTCCGAGGTACTCAATCAAATACGTATTAAACTTTGTTGTGCACATTCTGCCAATTCTTCGTCTTAAATCTCTTTTAATTTTTTGTTACGTTACTTCGATGTTTATTAGTGTTTACATAGTAATGAGCAGGATTCAGAAACTTGGGGCCAATTATTTACAAAAATATCCAGGAGCAAATCTTGGAGAGAAATGGTTAAGGAGTGGAGGTGGAGACGGCGGCGAAGGAGATGGTGTCGGCGGCGATGAAGGCGACGGGGGTGTGAACAAATGTCGAGTAGGATCGTTGGAGCACGAGTTCGGGGATGGAGGAATACGGCATCAGATAGCTGGAACGGTCAACGGACAGCGGGGGATCAAGGAAGCAGCGGTTCGGGCGGTAGAAGGTGAGGGTCACGATGACTCAAGACCGTCGCAATGTGGTCAAGCGCTGGACGACTCAGCGGCCATAGAGATAAGAAAGGTAAGAGTAGATGCGGGGCTCGGTAATATTTCTCTTCGGCTGATGCAGGTAAGTTGCCGCAGTATTAGAAATAAAAGGATAGAATTCGATAGTTTGCTAGATGTACATCAACCCGATATTATAATAGGAACCGAATCTTGGTTACATAAAGATGTTAAAATCTCAGAGATTTTCAATTCATAAGAGGGGAGTCAATTCAATTGAGAGGGGAGTCTGGATTAGGTGGTTGAGCATCCCACAAGGGAAAACGCAGTATTAGTTATAGTTTTACTCCAGTCAAACGATCTATTTTTCAATTGCGAAATTGTTCCAGGAATTAGTGATCATAAAGCTGTATTGATTCATTTGAATTGGGTGATAGAAAATGGGGAAAATGAAATTCGGAAGAAAATATTTCAATTCCAAAAAGAGCAAGTGAATGCCTTACAAAATTATGTATCCGCGAATAATTGTGACTTGGCGTCTCATGGGAGCAGCGTGGAGGAGATTTGGAAGGGGTTTTAAACGAATAGTTTCTTATTCCTTACATACTTTTGTCCCCACGTAACTAATGGCATCCCATTCTGATCCCAAACACTACATCGCGAAAATTAGACGACTAAAAAGAAAAGTCAGGAACCCTTTGCTAGAAGAAAGAATGATGAACATGAAAATAGTTGGCTAATAAGTAAAACTATGGACAAAATTTTTAGTGTTATATGAGAAAACAGCACAAATAAAGAAAACATAATCTTAATTCCCAATTAAGCAAATTGTGTTACGCATTACGATTCTCAGTTAATATTGTTTGTCCATATATTTCCCGTTGCGTATATTTTGCAAATGTTTACTCCCATTTACGTTATGGCATTACCTTCTGGGGCAATTCCGGTCAGAGTATTCAAACTTTCAGAAGAGGATTGTTCGGATAATTTGTAAATCTCACCCCCGAATCTCTCGCAAACCTTTATTCAAGGAATTAAATATTTTAGCACTTCCCTGTATTTATGAAACTGTCGTGTTTGTTAAGATCGAATTACTGAAGCACCACCCTAGTTTCATACAAAACAGTTTTGTTCACGAACACAATACCCGCAATAGGAATAATATTCATCGTCCGAGTGTCAACCGCGCTTTGCCAAAAAGGACCATATCATTCGGGAATCGTTCTATATAATTCCCTGTCCAAGAATATAAAAGATATTATGAAATTGAATCTCTTCAAATCCGCGGTTAAAAGCTACCTTCTGCACCAGTGCTTCTACACTATAAAAGAATTTATTGATTTTAATAAAAATTAAAGCCGTCTTGTACTTTGTCACGCCATTGTTGTAGTACTTTCAAAATATCTGACAACAGTTTCAAAACGATTTACCTGCATGCTAGTATTGTCATTATTCATAGAAATTTAGTTGTATATGTTCTCAACCCTGGTACGGTTGTGTACATTAATTCTGTAGCCCCATCCTGGCCCGGGTTTTTCTCCCTTTTTTTTCGGGTAGAGGCGGATTTTTTTTATAGACTAGCTAGACTCTTGCCTAGGGACGGCATCAATTGAAATAATTATTAGTGAATTTAGTGTTATTTAATAGTTACGAATTATCAACAATACTTTCCTAATAATTTATAGCTTGATACGTATTTGTTAAATGACTTGTCTGTGTTTATTTAAATACAATATTTGTTGGTATTTGTTAATACTATAACACTTGTCGAACATTTTTTATTGTTAGGAGTATGTTGAAATTTTAAATCCGCTTCTACCTAATTTTCTTCCGGAGAGTAAATTAGTTTATTGTCCCCCACGTAGTCATGCGCAGTTTTTAACTGCTTTTTTGACAATAAAGTTTATTATTTATGTGAAAATGAACAGTATGGTACACTTATTTGCTGACGAGTGCATCATACGTATATAGAAAAATTGAAGGGATGGATGACGTAAAAGCATTACAAAAGGATGTAAATTCTATAAGCAATTGGGCTGAAGAAAATAAAATGGGAATAAATTCGGGTAAATGCAATGTAATGAGCTTTACAAAGTGTATTCATGGGGAACCAGTTATATAAAATCGAATCCGATATCATTCCATAAAAATCATGTATAATTTTGAGACAAAATTTGGGATGGTCTGATCACGTCAGTTATATTGCACGGAAAACCTGGAAAATACTTCATTTTGTCATGCGTTAGGTTAAAAAATGTAAAATTGAAACACGAAAACTCGCTTACACTTCTCTCGTCAGACCTGAGGTAGAATACGCGACCGCACGTTGGGATCCTTATCGGAGGGGACAAATACAAGACCACGAGAGAATACAGAAAGAAAGCACTCAAATTTATTAATTATAGATCAAACCTTAATGATTGCGTAATTTTGGAATCTTTAGAAAATCGGAGAAAACGATCTAGGCTCGTCAATGTATTCAAACCCTGCATGGAAATATACAACGGAAAAATTGGAACATCATTCTCGGTGTAGAAAAGGTCATATTTTAAAATTTAGAACAAGGAAACAAAAAACCATTTTAATGCCTGCATCGGTTGTGGACAAGATTTCGAGCTCTGTATCTATTCACAGGGTTAGGCAATTTCTGGAAGGGGTGCGCTAGTGTAGATGAGAATACAGTGGTAGTAAAGTGACACGAGGGAAATACGCGAGTTAGAAAGGGAGGGAAGATAAATGTAAAGCACCAAAGGGGCAAATCAAATGTTCAGGTCATCCACCATAAAATGTGCAATGAGTATTTTTTTTAAATTGGGGCTTTGGGGTTCGCCAACATCAAGGTCATTAGAGCCATTTTCTTATTGTTCCAGCGTCACATGTTTTTATGTTTAATATTAATTTAATCATTTATTTAACAATTTTAATTTCAGTACTGAAATGTTTTTTTGTATATTTAATTGTATTTGTTTATATTCTGCCACCGGGTACAATCTGCCCCTTTTTTAATGAAATACATATATTAACTTTCGCGAATAATTCAGTCAAACGGCGGTATCCAGCGGTTTCCGACATTTGTGTATTGTACCCTGTCCAACCTGGTTAATATTGTGGAACCGGGTTCGACGTGATACAAAATTACAATTGTTCGAGTTCTTTCTTTTTGACTCTATTCTCTACAAACATTTCTTGGAGTTCCTTAGCAAAAACCCACCTTGTTTCTGTAATTCGTCTTCTATGCATTATATTTTCTTCTCCCGATGACACTTTCCACAATTTCCATAGAATCTCCTCCCAATTTTGAACTGGTTTCCATAAAAAAAAACTGCCAGCAGTTAGCGGAATTGTCTGGAAACTTTTGAATTGAATCATTGAACAATCCCGTCTCTCTCATGAGTAAATGTTTGGGATATTTCAAAATCCAACCAACTAAAAGTAATACTTTATGGGTAGGATATTTTGTATTAAAAAAAGTGCCATTTCAAACAGAACTCTCTTCTCGTCAGTTCGTATCATTACATCTAGAAACGGGATTGTTTGCTCTTCCCGTAATGATAAATCATGACAGTATGAACTGCGTGCTTATAATTTACGTCTATATATTTACAATCCTTTTAGTATTCTTTACGATCATTACTTTTGTTTCTTCCTAATGTTTTTACTGCATTGTTTCGACTCTTGGGTGTCCATCAGGTACTTCTAAACAAATTTAGACTACTTAGTAACATAGTTTTTCATCATCAATTAAAATGAACATTCTGTAAATAAAAACATGATCACGGTAAAAAATCTTAAGTATTGGATAAATTTTTGGTGTACGATCGTAAATTTAAACAATGAGGATTGCTTTCGTAGAAACGCATAGAAATAAAGTAATGGACTGTTAATGGTCGTAAACAATAATGAAAGAAATGAAGTTACTCCAGAATTATATAATTTAAAGTTTATTATTTATTATTTGACTACATCACATGTTTAAGTATGAAAAATTATGTTAAAATTTGTCCCTTAAACGATGGGGGTATTCCCGAGACCCCTGAAAGGATTAGAAGGGTCCCAGAGATACGTACCCAGGAAACGTCTTGAAGGGCCTCTGTATTGTTCTCAGCACAGGTATGTTTGCCCCCACCAGAATCGTTTTTGGCCTAGGTATGTATAAAATGTATTGCAAGTTAACTTGATAAATGGTTACAAATATGAATTTTGTGAAAACAGAGCTCACACTGAGCTGTTCTTAGCTGAGCGGTTGTATCCAACATACACTCAACTATAAATGCGCTCTAATGTCCTGACGAGAGCCTCAACAGGCCATTTGACGAAATATAAGATACCCCATCAGACATAATTTGAAGTAAATTTAATGAAATACTTCTTGATGTCATTCACTATCCCATTATCTTATTTTCGAGTTATAAGCAAAAAAAATTGTCTTTTGGAGTTAATTTCGAAATTTTTATGAAAATTCACTGCGCTTTAGCGCGATACCTGTTCGTCAGACAAAAAATCAGTAAGACCTAATTTATAGGAAATTTAGTGTACATTATTTTTGCATACTTTTTAAATGTACATAACTATTCTCTAGAAGCATGTGTTTCGAGTTATAAACAAAGAACTAAAACCCCTTTTTTTAGTTTTCTCAAAACACACAAGTTTTATGAGGTGGAAAAATTGCCATTCAGATTCCAAAAGTAAGAGGAACGACTGGGAAAACTTCTATTTTTTCCTGCCTAACTGACTAATTTGTCAGTGAAAGAAAAGGACAAAACCAGTTTGCATACGTTTCTATTAACAAACAGCAATAATACAACATTAATAATTTGCATTAGCAAGTAATTTTTACAATTCAACAGAAGTACACTTTTTCCATGCTTTAGCATTAACCTTCTTTAAACATGTTTTTAAACTTGATCCAGGACCACATTCTATTGTGTAGGGAAAATCGACTCCTTCATTCCTTTCGTACAATATATGAAGAGTTTGTTCCCATTTAACAGGTTTATATATTTGTTGAGGGAGTTGTTTCAGAATGTGTGGAACTCCCTTGTACATTTTACCATTTACATTAGAATACACAGGAATACGAGGAGCCATTATCTTTGTTTGTCTTAACTCTTTCTTGAATGACTCTGCGGCAGGCTTCATGACAGGGGTGTGAAATGCTCCAGACACAGGAAGACGCTTAATGAATTTCAGTTTAAATTTAGATGCATTGTTTTCAAGAAATTCCAAAGCCTAAAATGTAAAAACATTCATAAATATTCACAATAGCCAAAAATGGACACAACATGACTATCATATAAAATTTTCTTCTCACTTTTAAATGTCCAGCAATCACTTTGCATTCTGGGAACAGGTAAGTTGCTATTCTACACTCCGGATTTTCAATACCATTTTCTAAACACCATTGTCGAGCACATAGACAAGCATATTCCAACTTCGAATCATGGCCATAAAGTACAGATATCATACCAGTCTCTACATTATTACACACTTCTTGCATTGCTTCTGCGCGAATTTTAACCAGTTTCAAAGCTGAAAAATGTCACAAAATTGTAATAATCTTGAAATTTCAAACACACATCACATTTTACCCTTTAATTCACTATCATAACAGATCTTCAACAAAGATTATGGACTATGCAAGAGAGTTAACAAAAACAAGACAGTGACAGCAGGACCTAAATCAACCCTATACTGAGCATTTTAACCAACAATTTAATTTTTGTAGAACCAAATGTATCGATTGCACTTCCAATCTATTTTCAGCATTAGAGTCACCAATTTCCTTACTTTCAACACACATGAAAGTTTGCATAAACATTTCAGATTAAATGGTGACATATTGAATAAGGCAAATGTTTAACTGAATAAGTTTTGTCAGTTTTTTAAAGACAAATTAGGGAATAAGCAATTTTGTTACTTACTGAAGTAAAATAATTTGGATACGATACATTTTCTTTGTCATATTTCCATATCATCACGGAACAGTGGACAGCAAGAAACAACGGACCAACACACACGCATCTTGAAACTTCGATTTTCACCAAACCCTCAGGCTAAATATGCTATCGCTATTTTAAAGGTCCATATAGCATTGTTGTAGATGTGTGGCATACTAGGCAAGTTGGGTGGAGTTTACAAACCGAAGAATCAATCAACCGACATATCAGGTACGTTGGGTCAATCATCTACTCCATGGACCTTCACAAGCCATGTATGGCACCACCCTTTGCTAACTTCGCAGTTTATAGCGGAGGAGGTTCATTTCAACATAGGACAACAGTGCAGCGCTACCAAAATAGACAATGGCTCCTTCGAGGGCACACCTCAGACCTGGAAAAATATTATTTCTCCCTTACTGAACAACCATAATATTAGAAGAAAATGTTGCTTCTGAAAAAATGTATGTAAATGTTCAAAACCACTATTGTTGCTATCTGACTGAAATAAGTGGTTTCGATTTTACTATTATTAATAGTTTATGCAATTTCTCAGACGGTACTCTGGAACATACTGACCAAGTTTCTCCAAACATTTGAATCAACTTCAAAAAGAGGTAAGGTTAAGCAAGCTTGCTATTTTGATGCTGACAAACAAATAAATCAAAAGAGCATTTCTTCAATACATTACCTACTTCGAGGACAAACTTCTTTTATCCAGTACTTAACTGTTACACTGTTGTGAATAAGGATGAATCCATCACCTAACTTTCGGAATTTTTTAGTTCCTTAGGAAAATTAGTAGTTCTATCACACAAGGTAAAATTATTAATTGTAGTACCAATAATGTTAGTGAGAAGTACAAATGCTCAATAAAAATGTATATAATGGCATCAGATTAAAAATTACTAACATACACATTATCATTTACTTGTTGGTTAACAGGTTTGGTAAAAGTTCCAGAAATACTCAATCCAAATACACATATTATTCTGCATGATATTACATTCCAAGTCAATCTGAAGAACTTCCCACTAGCATATATAATGACCATTAACAAGTCATAGGTAAATGCTTTATGTTGCTGGAAGGAATTTACAAACAAAATGCTTCCCTATGGCCAATATGTTTCATGTTTTCAAGAGCATTCCCATGACAATTAGTATGTATTTGCAACTGGTGGAATAATACCTACAAATCTATATTATAGTGAGTAGGTCAACAAGAAATGAGTAGTTACCTAAGGTTTAAAAAAAAAAGAAGGAATATTTTTGACAGATGATAAAAGACAATAGATTGCAACAGATATAGTTACTAAATTAATTATGTGACACAAGTTGGACAAACAAAAGACAATCTTAAAAAAATACAACTAAACTAGCTAGATGTAGATGGGTGTCACATTTTCAAGGCAGGGACAAAAGTCATGATAACCACATATGACAGCTAAGAGACATTTAAAAAGATGGAAGAAAGTACAAAGGTCTGGCAATGATAAATGTTAAAGCAGTCTGTGAACATGGAGACCAAAAAAAAAAATTATAATGAGCAGGTAACATTCATGATGTTTAAAACCTATTGAACGTTGCAAGGATAATCTGTTAATGCCTCTCACCCATTTAATAAATTCCTCTAACTACAGTATTATTGTATAAAAACTATCACTGTAACTTGAACATAAAATAATTATGTACATTCCATAAAAACTGACAAACACTTCAAGGATGAGCTACTACACAATACCACTTGCCCATCAAACAAATGCCTCGTTAGGTAAAAGTTAATTCCCAGTTACACGTAATCAGATAACAAGGAAGAAAAGAAGAAGTCCAAAATCACAGACAACTTCCTTTGCTCTCTCCCTTCAATAAAATTTTAGAAAAGGCAATAGATACCAGTATAAGAAAATTCATTGAAAACAATACAATACAACAATACCTTACACCCAAATTGAGTCATCATAGAAGAGTTTTCTGAAAACTTAACCATTCTCGTTGAAGATGACATCCAGACCTATCTCAGAGCCATAAACAAGATATCATCCACCCATCTGCATGTACTATTCAACAATAAGAAATGTCAGTTTCGACACATTTTGTACACATTTAATCTAATTTCTATAAGCTTATTCACAATAAAAATTAAAACAAATATATTCATTGTTGGCTCCTGGTCACAAAAACAGATTACTAGTAAAGATTTGTAATTTTGTCATTTCCTCAGGCTTGGTTTTAATCGTATCACTTAAAGTCTACAAAATCAAATTCTTACTGCTTTTTATCCTCATTGTGGGTTTTAGTTACACTAAATTAAAAAGTTTTATTAGCTTGCCCCACACAAATATTAATTTTTAACCTTTTCAAAGTTTCAAACCTTAGCATTCTTTGAACCATCTTGCAAAAGTAATTTCTGAAGTCTCAAACCTCCCAGGGGACTTACATCTAGCAAGTTTGGCAAACACGGATCCCTGAGCTGAGTCTGGCATTACTTCCACTTACTTGTGCCAGGCTGCTTCCTTTCTCTTTCCTGACCTTTCTTGGTCACCTCTTGTTCTTTTCAATCCCAACACTAGGGTATCTTTCATTTTCCTCTTTCTTCTTCTTCTCTTTTTTTAAATGATATATGTAATGTTTTGAGATATGTTGACATTTGAGTTTTGAGTTGTAATTCAGGAGGGTTTTTAGTGGGTATAGTTGAGTCATTCAGTGAGTCCCACATACAGGGAGAGTCATGTTGGCTCCCTAGTGTGTAACTGCATTTTCCCCACCTGTACAGAATTTTAGGGCTCTAATGACCTCGATGTCGACAAGCCGTAAAGCCCCACCACAAAAAAAAAGTCTCAAAGCTCCCACATTTGCACACTAAAAGTATCTACAAGAGGAGATATAATCCTTTCCATGGAGCTCTAAATTCACTAAAAATAACACATCCACTGACACAAGTTGATCACCCATGGTAAGAGAAAGATTTTAAAAATAAAAAGTGCATTTTTGCATAGTTATTTGATTGTATTACATGTTGTAAAAATATTTAAAAAATACAAAATTGGTTGAGCAACCAATTTAATTATTTTTTGACCCTCAGACATGAATTGTCCCATTCATTAGTCAGAATGATAAAACATTTGACTTCCAACAATCAATAAGTACCAATATAACCTTTATGTAATAAACTACTTTACAAGCAAAATTTGAATCTAACAAATACAGAATACATAAATTCTAAATTTACAAATAGAAAATATTAAGGCTCATATGATTTAAATTAAATTCTTTCTTTAATCAAAAATATTTTGTAATTGTTTCATTCTCCTGACATCTTAGAACAAAGTTACGTATGAAAATGACACTTATTTGAGACACACATTATCAATGGTTAATTTTTATACATTTTACTGCCCTAAAAATTACACAAAATTTGCACACAACGCCTCTTAATGAACAAGTGAATTCATGTCAAGCCCCAAACTTGCAGAAAGAACATTCAATTGGTGTGTAACAGATTGTACAGTATTATGTTTTCCAATGTTGAGAGAAAAATTATTTTCCACAACAATTTTTTCAGAACCTCACCATGATAAGGGAATCAATAATATTATACTACTCAAGATGAAGACTAAAGTTGTAATGTTGTTGCTTTATAATAAAAGAGTGGCATAAACAAATAATTCAATGTTAAATAAAACAAGTGAAATAAGTGCTCTAAGACATTGTTCTCAATATGTCGGGACATTCATTTAGTTAATGTAAATTTAATTATCAAGCTGCACTTCTTAGATCATCTCTGATATACAGATACCGACATTAATTGAAATTTAGGTCTTGAATTCACAATTACATGAGGATGTTAGAAAATCTTTTACTTCATAAACACTCATCTGTTATTTTCCATCACATGTAAACTGATGCCAAAGAAACATTCTTGTACATAATTAAATTTTAACTGATATTTTTCAGCCCTAAAAATTACACCAACTTCAATTTAGAAATCAATAATGTTTAACTTAATCAAGAAAAGTAATATTCTTAAACCGAGATAATATTGGACAAAAATACTTGTGAAAAACACACACACAAAAAAAAGTAAACAAATTTTAAGGCTAGAGGATTTAAGCAAGTTTTGCAGTTTGGAAGTCTTGATTACGTTTTATTTTCAAATAATATATTCTTACAATAAAAAAAGTCTACCATTAACCTTAAACCCCAACCCCCTACTTTCATAGTTTTTTCCGTTTCATACAACATTCTCCTCCACTCTGCAGATGATAAAAAAACGGTATTAAGATTATATTCAAATTTAACAATAACCTGAATTATATAATCAATAAGAGCAAAGCTAAAACAGATCAATAAACAAAAGAATGTAATTTACAAAATTAGTTGCCAAGTTTCTGTTTACATTAGTCAAATTAAACAGTTACTGGAAACCCCCTTCAAGGAAAGAAAAGCTAACATAAAATGTAATAAATACACCAAACATACCATTAATTTGCAAATTGATACAAAGAAGCAGCCTAGGATCTACGACATCATTTATCATTCCTTAAATTTGTTTCAATTATTACTTGTTTTACTCTTATCCTGTATGATGTAATATGTTGTTAATTCAATTAATTTTATGTAAACTAACCTATCAAATTGTTGCTTGTTTGATCTTGGTCAATTGTTTAGCTATTAGATATCTTCTTTTTCTTTTTTTCTCTCTCTCTTTTTTTTACCTTCAAAATAAAAATGTCAGGAAAAGGTTTGTGAGCTGAGGTCTGTTTATAAATACATACATAAATAATACTATTTATGTATGTGCCAATGTTTCACACTATATTAGTTCTTCATTAGGACTGAAGAAAATGAATTTCTTCTTAACCGTTAAGTCAATTCCGACTCTTCATGACCCCAGGAACTAAACCACGCATTATTCTTCTGTCCTGCATCATCTCTCGAAGACTTTCCAGTTTGGAATCCATTACTTCTGTGATCCATCTCATCTTTTGCCACTGTCTTCTCCTTGTGTCTTCGATCTTCCACTGTCTTCTTGATCCAAGTATAAATTTCATATAAGGTACATAAGATGATTTGGTACTCCCATATTTTTTAGTACTTCCCATAATTTAGTATGGTCGACACAGTCCAAAGCTTATGAATACCTCAGTACAATTTGGAGAAAAGAAAAATAATTAAACTATGATGTATAAATAAAAATTATACATTGTGCATATAACATTGTGTCATTAGAGGAATTACAAACTCAATTTACAAAAATTATGCTTGATACAATTATTTTATGGTCTAGATCAAGTAAATACCCATATAAAATTAAAGAGATTAAATTGAGATTTATGAAAACAATGTTAATATACATATTTTCTTATATTAATTTATATTATTACATACAAAATGAAATTAAAATGTTAATACCAAATAATAAATAATTACATACCTTTTGCAATTTATTGGAGTTTATTAACAATAAAGTCCATAAATTCAGCTGCACTGTTGGAATTGGAATACTCTGCAGAATCTGTTACCAGATACAATCGATAGCACTAACCAGCATTCCAATTTGATTTCAGAAAGCAGTCAGCTATTTATTTACTAAATTTATGTAAATACTGCTAAGCCCATTTTTGGATTTTGTAATATAAATAATTTCCTTGACAAGTCTTTTTTTGTTACTGCGCTCAAATTTAACACTTTGGCCTCCTTGAATTTCAATATATAACCAAATTCTTTGGCATGTTTACCCAACGCACTAGATGAAACCTCAAATAAATTGTATAAAGTAAGTAAGTATTTATAATTTGTTATTAACATACCAATTTGGTTTTGTAAATAATAATATATAATATAAATTAATATAAAAAATATGTACATTAACATTTGTTTTAATAAATCTTAATTTAATTTTATATTTTGGGTATTTACTTGATCTAGACCATAAAACAATTGTATTAAGTGTCATTTCTGTAAAATGTACTAGTAATTCCTCCAATGACACAATGTAATATGCACAATCTATTTTTTATGTATATACTATAGTTGTAATTTTTTTTCTCCAGAATGTACTGTGGTATTCATTTTCTTCAGCCTTGATGAAGAACTAAAATAGTTTGAAATGTTGGCACATACATAAATAGTATTTCAACTGGTTTTAGCTCAGGAACCATTTCCTGATATACTTAGCTATTAGTGTTTCTCCTTACACTCAGTTCCTTACAATCCCTGAGTCCATGTCTAATACCTGACCCTGTGCCATTCTGTAAATGATGGGAGCAGTGCTCACACATATTTTAATGTTGTATTTTTTTTTAATTTTACACCTAATTATTTCAAATGGTATCACAATATTGTCATATTTTAATTGTGCATTAAAAATTGGTTAATTAACATAATATTCAAGTAAGTTGTCTACTTGGTTTGGTTTTAAATACAATAATCGTACTTAAAAGGTAGGTATCAAGTCAAAATTTCCCAAGTTTTAATTCAAGTACTTCAGCATTACCTTTTAGAAACAAAGTCACTGGTTTGTGGAGTTCCTCAAGGTTCAGTGTAACACCCTATCATGTTTTTACAATGCATAAATGATATGTCATCTACAACACCTGACTGCAAAATGGTCCTTTTTGCTGATGACAATTTACTACGTAAAGATGCCAATACACAAAAGTTCTGAGCACCATCTTGTCTCAGTTCTATTCAAATAGACCCATTTCCACAAGGTGTCTCAAAAAAATTCCATGAAGGTTAAATCAAATTGAGGGTTCGAAAGAATATTTATGTAAGACAGGAACTTGGAAAAGTAAAATAGTTTCGAAGTTTCAAAGCAGCAATGACATTTACATTAGTTATAAAAGAATAGATTTTACAACTACAAAATTACTGTCATAACTAAACTAGTTATGAAATATTTACCTTCCATAAATGACATAGCTTCAGCAAAAACAAGAGCAGATATTTCTCCAAGACTGAATCCGGCAGTAGCTATACAATTGTCAATCACAAGTTTTCTATCATGTCTCAACCTTTCCGCTGAAGCTAATGACAAGACAAACACTGCTAACTGACTAAATTCAGTCCTATCAAGTTTATCCTTTGGTCCAATAGCACACAGTTCTAATAAATCATAGCCCAAAAAATTACTAGCTACATCACAAAGGTATTTAGCTTCAGGGAACAAACGAGCGTCTTTCCCCATACCCACATACTGAGACCCTTGACCAGGAAACAAAACAATTGTTTTTTGTAAATCATGAACAGGCTCACGTCTCTTCATTGCTTGATTCCTCATCGCCATTTCACCCGGTGGGTACGCAGTAGAGGACCAATTTCTGTTTTGTTTCAATTCTTCGAAATCAATTACTGAATAATTTAACAGGTCTTCGGCATTTTCGTTCACGGGCTGTTCACCGTCATGTGAAACAATGGCAAACCGACATTTCTGTACGAAGGAACACACACAATTAAGGAGTAAGGAAGCTTCATCACGTAACAAATTTACTCCAACCGTCGTACGACAGAACATTCTAGATATCACAGATGCCATTTGCAACCCCTAAAATTGTTTAATTTCAGGAGAAAACACATGAGCCCAGCGATAAGCTGTATCCAAGTCCAACTCAATCGGACTAGTTGCCAGGGGATACAATATCCCATAAAACCCATCGGTGACAAATTTTGAGCCGGTTACGCTATCTACTTCGACCGTCAGACAAGAGAACTAATTCAATGACGTCACAAACGCACGGCTCTTCTTTCAAAACGGGACATTCAACCCGAGATTTTAATTCATTAAGTTCGCATTGAATGTACATTTTCTGCTATCCACCAAGGAAGTTATAAAAAAAACTGCAATTAAAATAGAAAGCAACAAATCGCTAATAAATCCTTAACCAACATATAATAATTACAATTAATGAGAAAATGGAATAAATGGTAATAAAATTACACAAACACATGACGTTTTATTGAAAGCAAGTATTTATTATAAAAATATTACTTATAGATACAGAGAGGATACATACAAAGGTTCCACGATGGAGTACAGAAAATAAATTTAACTATTAGAAATAATATACATTATGAATAGTGGTAACTTGCACAATAGTGCCTAAATTGAGTACATTTAAAAAATAGCTATATTACAAATTAAACCTACTTATGAATACAGAGATAATGCAAACTGATTACAGATGGGAAAATGCACAATTTGTGGATACACATAAAACGTAGCTCTAAATTGGGTACAAATAAGAAATGAAACTATTATAAATAATTGTGGATAAAGATATACACATATTGAGAACATTTAAGAATGATAGGAATGAGGTATAATGTAAAAAAAATAGTAATGACTTAAACCTAATTAAGATTGTTTTATTTCAGAATTTTGTTATTATAACTGATGTAAATAAACCTTAAAAAATCAGAATAATTTCTGGGAGCATATACATGTTTCATTTTTCATTCAGAAAATGAAACCTAGAATGTTGACTTTCAGAAATTATTTCTCAGTGTTATTTTGTAATGTTAAATTAAAAAGTATTTCAGAATTGTTCAGCAAAATTAAGTTTATGATAAACGAAATCCAAAAAAATATGTGCACGATTTAGGGTTTTTTTAAATTTTTTACTCTGAAGTTCATATTTCGCTGGGATGACTATACAGATAAGTAATATAACTACTGCAATTAATGAAGTAACAGATACAAAGGGCATGTATACAGTTGTGTCAGATGTCACTAATTGACAAATAAATGTCAATATGGAGCAGAGAAAATAAATATTTCAATTGCAAATAAATTATAAATACTAAGGTAACTTGCACAACTGGCTGTAAATTGAGCACAGAAAAAAATACTATTAAAAGTAACAAAAAATTATGGAAACAAGGATAATTTACATCTCAATATCATACACACAAGATTGCATCTCTATCGCTATTTCAACACTAAAGTTTGTTCTAAATACGGTGCTTCCCATAGCTTTTCATATTATCCTGATAAGATTAATTCAGTAATTTGCCACAGCAAATTCCTTTAAATCATGTCTAAGGCCTCCTTTAAATCCTCTGAAAAATGCTCCAGACAAACTATGTACTTCTTGACATTAACACTGGAGTTTTCTGCCATTGAAATATATAATAATTGCCAAATTTCCATGACATTTATAATAAACGTGATTATACAGTGAAAATAGTGAAAGCAATTGTTTTAATAACTTACCATAAAGAATCAGCAGGGTAATTTTGGCCAATCACTTCTTGCTTTTTGGCTTGGCATTTTTCCCCGAAGTATGATATTCATGAACACGGATACTCATAAATAAACACAAACTAGAATTAAGGGACGAATATCTAACTTTCGCCTCCATGCCGCCTCCAACAGCTGACATCAGACCAACCATCGATGCTCAGTGCGAACTCATTTTCTACTCTACTGCGCAGGTCACCGTGGCGCTACCTAATTCGCCAGCAATCTGGGAACTAACGATTTGTCATATGAGATTGTACTCCCTGCTAGTTACGTCCAGGTCAGGCCCAAGAAACTAGATAGGGGGAAAATGCTTGAGATTTGACGCTTCAAGTAGTTAGGCGTAAACACTTACCAGACTGCGCTACCAGTCACCCAGTTTGTCCAGCGCTCAATAGATGGCTGCAAGATCGTGTTCACCCTTCTCCTATTGGCTGGTAGTGTTCTTTGTTCGTTACATTACATTTTGCGTGTGGTATTCAGGTTGTACTGTGCCGTAGTCAACATTCGCACATTTAGTGGATTTTATATAGTGGAATGCCTCGAATTTTTGTGTGTTCCGTACCGGGGTGCTACAATGCAACCGGCAACCCGGAAATAACTTTCCACGCCTTCCCTACCCCACCAGAAAGGTAAGTAATTCTTGTTGTCTTAGCGCCAATACCCACATGGGCAGACGTACTTAGCTCAGTCGCTTTGCTGCGATTATTGTTGTTTGTTTATTTATTTATA
>NNCF01134636.1:1868-15446 GCA_002313205.1 Laupala kohalensis
TACAAGAGTGTCGGGGATGAGATTTACAAATTATCCGAACTATTCTCTTTTGAATTCTGAAAGGTAATGCGTAACGTAAATGGGAGTAAACGTTTGTAAAATACAGGCAACGGGAAATATGTGGACGGGAATAGGAATCCAGAGCAAAAGGTTACTTCACTGACCTCAATTCCTGGGACAGTGGATCCTCCAGTCCCCATTTTGTTGCTATGATTATCACAAAGAAGATATGATTCACTAGTTTACAGACTATTACTCATCGCCATTTAAGAATAAGAAATTTATTCAATCATTAATTAACAAATAAGTCTAAGAAAAAGACGGGTGCAAAATGGACGAAGGAAAGAAAAGATAAGCATAGAGAAAGAATGATGGAATGGTGGAAAGAGAAGAAGAAAGGAAAACCCAGTTGAAATGAATGTAGTCCATAGTGGCTCATACGAATGGTAGTAGTACATTATGTATGTTAACAAATACAAAACTTTAACAAATTCTAGGGTCATTCCATCTGAAATACAACAACAAAAATAGTGTTCTCACCCACCATCTCAGATTGTTATGAAATTTGACTCATTTATTCACCCGTACAGATACAGGATAACACAACAAATTTTAGATTTTTATCTCTTACCGTTTTCGTTTTACAGACTTTCGAATTTTCGAAAATTGTGCGCATCGAACTAGCGGAGATAGCGAAACGCAACTTGCTAAAATGTTTCAGGAAAAAATCATAACTCATATATTTTTCATCAAATAATTGTGAAACTTCGTAGTTATATACTCTAAAATGTAAGGGCGGTAGAAAAAATACACAATACATCTAAGTATAACTATAAACTCAAAAAAATGTTTAATTCGAATTTTCTCCAAAAGGGTAAGTAATAATCACAACTTTTTTCTTTTTTTTATATATTTCTCAATACAAGGACTATCATATGATGAAAGAAATAAAATTGGTTTCTCTGACGTAGTCATTCAAAAGAACATCCTTTCTCTATATTCAGAATATTCTGGTATTTGCCAAAACTTTCATCTGCATATAGAGTCTGAAAATGCTGAATACGTTAGCGAAAAAGGTATCGCTTTAATTATTATAAATAGTAAAGATTTGAGAAACTATTTTATAATTTCAATTTCTTGATAAAAGTTTTATATATTTTTGAATTAATTATAAATAATTGAATTCTCTCATAGGAACTAATGAAGATTATGGGATTGCAATCATCCCTGCATTGGATTGCCTGGTTCATTAGATGTATGGTTTTACTCCTGATATCAGCGGCATTGATAGTTATGGTTCTAAAAATTGAATGGATGGAAGGAAACGCTGTCTTTAATTTGACGGATGGAAGTGTTCTATATGTGTTCTATATCTATTATATGGTAGCTTTGTGCGCCTTTTGTTTTATGATTTCTTCATTCTTCACCCAGAGTAAGTTACGTACTCCTGCGGATTATTTCAATCGGAGCACTAAAAGCGTAGGTATTCTCATACCGACATTTTGGTTCCAAACTCTGGTCGTTCATGGTGTGAGTTCCACGAAAACGCATCAATAACCACAGTATTTCCCGAAGAATGTAACAGTTTTTGATACGAAATAGAGTTAATGACAAATGTTTTCTGTTATTGACATAGCTTAAAAGGGAATTTACGTGTTTGCGAACTCATGCTCGTAAGATGTAAACGGCAAATGAATTTTGAAATTCACTTCGAATTTCAAAATTCAAGAAATGTTATTTACTTGTCCATATTACGGAGAATGAAAAGATTTTCCCAAGATTCAAGAATAAGTGAATCCTGTAAACACTTCATAATGTTCATTAACGTTTGACTAAGGTTTACGTATGGTGTTTACGTATAAGTCGGCAATATTAGAGAGTTTTTGCATAACGTACACGCTTCCTAGCGAATACGTTACGTTGATGACGCTATCCGCAGAACGTACATGGTGCAATCGATTTATTTTGCATAGCGTACCTTCGAATCAAATTACAACAAAAATTGTAAACCCAATCAAACAACTTCTACGCAAACGTACACAACTAAGCTGTACTGTGAGTACACCGGAACGTGTTCATACTCAACCAACAAATTTCTCGCATACCCTTTCAGATATAAACTTAATCTCAAATACAGACCAGAATCCGCTATGACCTCTCTCACTAGCGTACCACTAACATTATACGCATACAGAGTCGTTGTAACGTACTACGCTAGGAGAGTTAGTATACCACTAACTTCTGAGCATGCGCAGAAGTGACTTGCATGTGGATGGCGTATACGAAAGTTCCCAGGTACGCTATGCAAAAGCTTCCTATTGCCTACTGCTATCAACATCTGTAGAGTGGAGCCGAAATGGTGACAAGAGAATACCCATACTTGTAATGTCTTGTTTTCAACAATGATTCCACATGTTTATGTTGTGATTTTTTTTTCCAGGCCATCTCGCCTCTGTTATGGCGGGATTGGCGTGGTTTTTATT
Organism: Laupala kohalensis; assembly: GCA_002313205.1. Lineage (NCBI taxonomy): Eukaryota > Metazoa > Arthropoda > Insecta > Orthoptera > Trigonidiidae > Laupala > Laupala kohalensis. The sequence goes on from NNCF01134636.1 coordinate 4,352, forward strand.
CTACAGTCCTCATTTCTTCATGGTATCTTCCACAGCTGTTTATTCTATGTCTGTGAAGATGCCTTTAAGTCTATTTTTGAACGTGGACATGGCCTTTACGATAGAATTGTTTTTGATTTCGGAGACAACGGGTGAGCAAAAATATTGGTTTAGCGGCATCATAAGAAACTTTACTCTTGTCAATAACATTATAGTAAATCATCTGGATGATCGGGATTTCCTCAGGTGACCATGACGCATAGTTAAAACAAAATGAATAGATTTTTATGTAAAAAAGCTGCAGTTGCAAACTGCGTATCATCACGTGAGGTACAAAAAACGAAGTTACTCTCCGGAAACCAGCAAGGGACCTTCCTATCAATTCCGATCAAGGGCCCAAGGGCAGTGACGGATTTAATACTTACAATTTAAAAATAAAATAAAAATACGTACTCTTATAGATTTATTATTCAAAAATGAATCGTAGATATAATGTGCAGTGAAAATTCGAGACTAATAATAACAAAAGTATTAAATGACATTCCCGTCTATAGAATATCCGGTTGTATTCGGAGGTAAACCGGAGAAAAAGCCGGTTCAAGATGGGGCTACAGAGATAATGTATCCAACCGTGCCAAGGTAGAGATCAGTTAGAATTAAACTATTATAAATAAAAAGGATCAAAAACAACATACATGAAAGAACAAATTTAATCAGCATCTAGAGTACTACAACAATGGCGTGAGGTATCACATAGGGAATCTTACGTATTATATCCGCTTTCACTGAAGTCAAGTTGTCAACTATTCACAAAACTTGGAAATATTCACCAAAGGAGATCTAAATAATTAATAATTTGGTTTACTAATTTTTGCCGTTGGACGAGGACAATTATTTTGTGATTTCAATACTTGATAACCAATTTAGATTGACCTTTGACTCTATCGTTGTCGAGGGTCGCATTTTCTTCAGTCAAGTGATGTGGCTGCCATTTTAATTAGTACAGTCCGCAGTTATTGGTGAATTATTCCTGTAAATGCCCGTTAAGGTATAGAAATCTTAATGTCATTGCGTTCCTATTTACATTTGCTATATTCTGTTAGTTTTCTTTTAATACGTTAAGACGATACTTTTGTCACAGCAAAAAAATACATTATCTTGTGGAAGCTTCTCCGTATAAGCTCATGGAAATTTTACGTCAAGTAATTCCAAATTTTTGCTCCGTAAGGGCATACAATTTCATTTGCCACTGGATAGGGAATGGTTATAAGTATCATTCGAAAGGTTTTGGGGGATAATTTAGCCTAGTCGCTCTGACGCATGTAATACCTTTTACCTGAACTATTTGCAAACGAAAATAGCGTTTGAGGGTTTAGGAAACTTCCCCGAACTCTGACAGTCCCTTAATTCGCCCATAAAGTGCACTCGCTCCGTTTGGCCTCTCCAGGTTTAAGCTCTTAGTCGCACACCCAAAAAAATTGTCAATATTACTTTTTTTATTTAACATTTTAATGAAAAATAATACAATTACCATTACAATAAAATATCTGTATTCAATATTTAACTGTATGACACAATTACGACAAAAGGGTTTTGGTCAGGTTCTTCTTCCTTTTACGGCTGATGCTATGCTTTTTAATTTTAACGCGAATATATCGTATTTGAACTGATTTTATTCACAGTTCAAAATTTACATTATAATGGTAATAAAACGTTCAATAAAAAAATTTACACCGTCAATTTTGTGGGTCGAGTAAGTGACTTAAGAGCTTAACCTCGGAGAAGGTTCTGGCAAAGTTCGGGGAAGTGCCCTAAGCTCTGAAACGCCATTTTCGTTGAAAATAGTTTAGTAACTTTATTTAATCTCATCAGATTCAGGGACATATATCTTCCTAAAGTATCGTTACTTCAATAACGTTGTAAATGAAATCTACATTTATATACATTTTAGTTATCATTTGAAGCACTTTATGACTTGTGTACGGAAAGAATTAATTTTTGAGTACCTTAAAGAAAAACCGAAGAATTCAGGTGAGGATAATGTTTTCAACATATCAAGGTATAATAAGTCAGAGACAATTTGCATAAGCTAATGTTTCGAATTTTTTCAGGTAAAGGTGTAACTTGGAAAAATATTTGTGTTCCTCCGAATTACTCTGAGAAAATAACAGTTTGCCACTTATTGATGATGATGTTATTGGATGCAGTATTCTACATGCTAATTTGTTTGTACGTGGAAGCAGTGTGCCCAGGAAGATACGGTGTTCCAGAGCCATGGTATTACTTCTTCGCGGTAAGCAAGTTTCTCGATATATCATTGCTTTATTTGTGTTAAGATTTAAATGAAGTGGCTGTAGTAATAAATAAATAAATAAATAAACTGTCAAAAAAGCAGTTACAAACTGCGTATGACTACGTGGAGGGCAATAAACTTATTTCCTCTATCTTGTTCTCGACCTCCGAATCCGTATTGTGATTTGGTAGTTTGTTTGGGTCAATGCTTACTTGTCAACGTTTCGATATAATTTATATCATCATCAGGGCTATCAAAATATACAAACAAAGGATATTTTTAAAAACTACATATACAATTTACAACTATCCTTATACATCCTTACTATAATTCATTAATAACTACTTCATTTCTATACTAATTCTCATGTATACATACCTTATAAAACCTCGCTCCATAGACCTTCATTCTACAACCATGCTCAATTTAAACCTAACATTCATCTCATACTACGCTTTCATAACATCTTCATATTATACACACTCACATGATATTGACATGACTCACATCATACTCACATCCTGACCCGGGTTTTTCTCTGTTTTTCCTTCAGGTAGAGGCGGATTTATTATACAGGTTCTCTAGGCTTTGTCTAGGGGCGTGTTTATTGTAACAATTTAGTGAATTTAGTGGGTTTTTTTCAACTCTTATGATTTTTAAACACTATACTCAGAATTATCTATAGTTCGATATTAACTTGTACATGTAATTTTTTGCGTAAAATTACAAACATTTTGACATTATATATGTATTATAACTCGCAGCTAACTTTTTATCTTGTCTAGGAACTTTTGTTGAAATTTTTGAATCCGCCTCTGCCTTAGAGCCCTTGATCGGAATTGATGGAATACGTCCCATGCTTGCTTCCGGAGAGTAAATTAGTTTATTGTCCTCCACGTGGTCATACGCAGTTTGTACTGTTATTTGACAATAAATTTATTAAATTTATAATTAGAAATTACATGCAAATTTTTTAAAACCGTCGCACTAGATGCTTTATCTATGTGAGCCCGTTCAACTCGAGATTTTATGAAATACTAGCACGCAATTTTCAAATTCTATTGGACGCGTTGACAAATCAATGTATCTCTTTAAAAAAAAACTGAGTACATTCAAAAACAGCATTAACTATTTTTGCACAGTTGATAGCGCAGTTATTGTGGACCGAACGCTTAATTAATTTATTTGTTGCCACTAATCATTTTATTTAATAGTTAACCAAGGACTACTGGAGAAGGATGGCAGAAGAAAAGGGGCATTGACGAAGATAAAGTTTGTCGATATTTATAGGGGACACAGGTGGTCTGAAATTGGAAAAAAAAATTGGGAAACGTTATCGGATGAAGTCCGGTGTGCCTCGACCATACAGAGGCTCCCCGGTAAAATCTCGATTCTCGGCGAAAGCTATATTCTTGAAATATTCTTGCAACTTTACTACATGTGCCCCGTCGCTCATATCCCTTCTGTTCATTTTATTCTGAATCGCGTGTGAGAGGAAGATATTGCTGAATGTGTTTCAATGTTTGACTGCACCTCTTTTTTGCAGAAGGAACATTGGATGAGCAGAAAGGAGTGCCTGAGATTGGAAAAACCGCAAAAAGTGCCTCCAGGTAAAAGTAAAGTCGACCCGAGCAACTTCGAAAAAGATCCTCCTCTAGACGCAGGGGTGGATATTAAACACTTGTGGAAGGTAAGAAGCAAAAAATTTGACAGTTACAGTTTTGTTTTTACTTAGACATATAAGAATGATATGACAACAATTTTTCGAAACGTGTATGTAGACATCGAGAAAATGCGGTAACTTTCTGCCGTCATACTCGAACTCCATTTACTCCTTTATATAATCACTAATACCAATTGACAGATAATCAAGATAACCAATTGACATCCGGCAATATTCAAAAAAGGTTTTTGGAGATAATCGCAGCTGTGAGTACAAATGATGAAATTCAATTTCAGTTGCTCTTTGCTGATAAATTTTAAATGTGTTGTAATGGCGTTTTTGCCTTATTTATTACCACGCATTTCGCTACAAATCCATCTTGTGGCACTATTGCGCTTACGCCATCTTGTACACATCTTTGCGGCGCCATCTTGTTCTGACAACTGACCGATCGCGAAGGTCCACGTAGGACACTCGCGTAAAGGACAACAACATTATTGAACTCGTAGGCTTGTGAATTGATTCATACTCGATTATCTTTAACCTCGGAAAGCTGTATCAAGTTGTGCGTGGAGCAGTGCAAATTTTTTGTCATGTTTGAAAATAATTTAACTATTTAAAGATGGTGAGTATTCACACCTTATTTCAGATATTTGGGGACAAAGTGTCAGTGAAAGATTTGAATCTGAAGATGTTTGAAGGACAAATTACAGTTCTTCTTGGTCACAATGGAGCTGGCAAGACCACAACCATGTCAATACTCACTGGTGAGAAAAATTGAAACTACATAATTTTAAATTTATTTACCAGTATATAATTACCATCGAGTGAATGAAAGTTTTAGGAATGTGATCATGGAAATAAAAATTATTTGAAGGTGATGGTGGAATTTTGTGCTACATGTCAGTGTAATATCCAATATTAATTATATTACTTCGCCTGAGAAAACAGACGAGCTCATTGCTTTATCCATAGTACGTCAAGGGAGAGTATAACCAACCCCTGTGCTTAATGTGGGTGTCAATTCTTTGAGGAAGAATTTCATTCAACACGAGTTCTAATGAAAGTTACTCATATCTGTGCAGAAACCTATATCAGTTTTACTGAAATTTTAATTTAATGAGTTTTAATGGAAGTACCTCTTATTTGTAAAGGAATCTACACTCCAACGAGGGGAACAGCCATTGTGGGAGGATGTGATGTTGTGACCGACATTGAAGGTGCTCGTAAGAGTCTTGGTTTGTGCCCGCAACACAATGTGCTCTTCGATGAGCTCACTGTTCGCGAGCATTTGTATTTCTTCTGCAAGGTATTTCATTCTCATCAACTATAATAACGTGATTGAGCTGGTGATATTGCGAGCGGTAGAAGCTACCATGTATGTCTTGTTTTTTCTTATTACACGTTTTCCTTATTACAATCTGCTGTGCTCGCTACTACTCTCTGTATACAGAATGTCAAAGAACTCCACGTAAAATATTCAGAGAATCATTCGCTGAAAACTTTACAAAGTTACAAAGTTACAACTTTACAAAGTTACAACGTTACAACTTTACAAAGTTACAACTTTACAAAGTTACAACTTTACAAAGTTACAACTTTACAAAGTTACAAACTATTTATTTGTCTATAAGTGTTCTACTTCCTATTTTTAACAGTATTGGGCTTCTTACTACAAAAATACTTCTATAAAATGATCGTAATGGAGATAGAAACAAATTTAAAATTTTCAACGAATTTAGATTTTTTAATTATTTACTAAAGAAAGCTGCATGATATTAAATTAATGTATTATTTACTTTCGACGCAGTTGAAAGGTTTGACAGAGGATCAGTTAGAAGGAGAAATCAAGAGATTTGTTGTGATGCTGGATTTGGAAGATAAAGAGAACGCCAAATCCAAGACGCTCTCCGGAGGCATGAAGAGGAAGTTAAATGCTGGGATGGCACTTTGTGGACATTCCAAGGTTGGAGGTGGTTTATCTTGTCTTCTTTTATTCTGTTCTATACTCCATCCATGGTGCATGAATCCAGAATGGTGGACGTACAGGATCTCGTTTTGTTTGTACGAAAGCAATAAAATAAGAAAGAACTGGGAACGGCTGGTGAGAACATAGAGTTTGAATCGAAATCTCATGCTTGTTACCAATATTTGATGTCAGTATCGTATAATTATATGAGAGGAGTTGTGAGCATGCTGGATTTACACCAGTTTTGCTAGATCAGTTCACTGCCCTCTGGATTCAGCATCGTGAGGAATTGTCGCGAGCCCATTTGTGCTTTTGGTGACAGGTGGTGCTTTTGGACGAACCCACATCCGGTATGGACCCCGCGGCGAGGCGCGCAGTGTGGGATGTGTTGCTGTTGGAGAAGGAAGGGCGCACGATGCTACTTACGACTCATTTCATGGACGAAGCGGATGTGTTGGGAGACCGCATCGCCATCATGGCGGCCGGCGAGCTGGAATGCGTCGGCTCGTCTTTCTTCCTCAAGAATAAATTTGGTAAATACAATATAATTTGTTTTTCGCATTGGATGTCATCTGTTGCTATGGATGGAAATCAAACTCTGATGATGAAAATAATACTTTATCTCTTAATTAAGTATTTCTTATAACAAAATAATTGTTAATATATTTGTAGTTAGTTCAACCATTTTTGCAATCTTTCGTCGTTTTAAATATTTTTCTTCATCATTATATCATCCATATAAATAAAACTAGAATCATGATCATAGCCAGATATTATAATATAATTCAATTACGTTTATACAAACTTCAATTTGTTGAGTTTATTGTTACACAAGTATTACTAAAAAAACGTAATTTGCATATTTCCTTTTGCTTTTACAACCTTTCGTCTGTTAAAATATTTTTCTTTCTCTTCATTTCGTCGGTATAAATAAAGCAAGTATGAAAAGAGATTTTCATAACCGGAGGGAAATATAAAATCACAAATACGTTTAAAAATAATTTGTTGAGTTTAGTGTTAGTAATGATATGGTGTGGAATATTGATAAGGAAATGTGTAAAAGAGGGTGTAACCACACCACACTAGACCAGATGCGGTGTAGAATTTGGCAGAAGCGGGATTCAAAGTGGGGAAAACAGTAGAGATGAGACGACTGCCGCTCCCCACATTAACACCTATATTCCTATCGTAGATTACCGTAGCCACAAGTCCAGTTTCCCGGACAATCAAACAAACACGTAATAACAATAATTAATAATTTAATACAAATTAGATTGATTTTTGTATATTTACAATATTTGGAAAAACATTCTCAAATTTATAAATACAAGTAAAAAATTGTTATTACAAGGTTAATGTTATCTGAAAGCATTATTTACATACATGTACAGTCATTGCTGAATATTATGTCGGTAAACATTCCTAGGTTATCCGAAAATCCAAAATTACGTTAGCTTTCTCCAATAAAGTACTGCTAAAAGTTACATCACTCGCTACTAGTAGCAAGCGATTCTCTAGATTACCGCAGCAATCTCTTACATTAATCTGACGACCTATACTAGTCAGGTCTCCCGTAACCTGTGAACTTAACCCCCTTGTGTAAGCCACCGAAAATCCTCAGTCTGCTCAATATATACAGAAGAGGAACGTCAGCTTCCCCCCCCCTTTTTCGTCCAGGGGTTACTGCGCCTCCAACAGCTGTTCTTGGAATGCAGTGTCGTCACAGGGAGTGGCGTGCTGTCCTAGACCCAAAGGCAGGTAACCTGCACTCCCGTTCACGCCTTTCCCTAAGCCTTTCATTGTCCCTGCATGAGGTGAAAATATCTTATTATGGAAACAGTCTTTCCTTCTGTTCGCTGACATTCTTCAATGGGGCCCCTTCTCAGTCCACAAGAAGTGAAAGTTTGCGTAATACAAACATACAGGCTGGCGTCGGTCTCACGCAACAGAGTCCTAGGAAACTTTGTTTGACAAGAATATTAATACGAACCATGATGGACGGATTCACATCCCTAACATTTAAGTGTCGACAGAAAAAACAAAGTTACGAAGAAAGTGGAAAACGTGATGTAAATATTAACTTAAGTTTCATAATCTCTTTATCCCTCTGCAATTGCGCAATGTCAAATCCTTCGAAAATTACGATTAAGGTAAAAATTTGTCAAACTATATAAACGAAATATATAAACTAAGTATTTTTATTTTTTTATTACATTATCACACTAACAAAACTAATATGGAAAACGAAGTCAAGAACCAAGAATTTACTGGTTAAATAAATTAATTTTAATCTTCATAATTTTCAGTAATTAAAAACTAATATCGAATTTTTTCTGGAGATCACCGGGCGTTTTGGAGAGATGTTTTGATACGTGCTACCCCCCTGGGGGTCCTAATTTACCTTTCGGCGTCTCCACCTTTAAAATGATTCTATTCTGACTAACCACTTACAAGTTTGATTTACTGAATTTAACTACGTCTAATATAGAGCTCACTGGCTTGGCACGTAGCGTATAATCTACAATTATGAGAGGGTGGATCGGTTGGAATGTGAAATCGAGCCAGGATCATTTAAATAGAGAATCACCAAATTAAACATTATTTAATAATACTAGATCATTAGTCACAGCTGTGACCGACAAACAAGGAACTACAACGTAAAAGATTGGAAGTATTCAAATGATACTTCAGAACATACCGTGCCAATAACAAAGAGTTTCAAATGAAAATATTGAAAGTATCAAAGTGATAGAAATATATTTATACAAATAAATATAGCGCAGACATAATGAATTACAATAAGAATCTTTACGAGCGTATGTCGTCACATGCGCCCTGAGTGGAGCTTCAGCTCTCATTCCCATACAATTTAAGCAAATCAAGATTATTAAAATGAACATGTTCCAAAAATGAATTTTACGGAGCATGGGTTGCCATCCATGCGCCGGAGTGCAAGCTTCCTCTTGCTTGTCTGTGCCCTCACCCGGCGGCCGCCTGGAAGGAGGGGCAGGGCCAATTACATATATTTTATTACATGGCGTGATTATGACGGCATCAATGCTCATTCTTACTGGTCGGTCCAGAACCTCGCCACCAAGGCGCATCGCTGATTAAGCTTCGTTCTCACGCTAGCCGCCGTCCAAGGGTCGTCGGAAGCTAGCGTCAGCTCTCTGTGTACACGTGTAGACCAAGAGAAATAATCATGACTACCATGATTTATTATATTCAGGATGGACAATAAAAGAATAGGAGAGATGAAAAATAGATATTAAAATGAGGACCGTAACAATTTAACTCTTTATATTGTGTTGTACGCTTCTTCCGTCTCGAAGAACTGTGCTCCATTGTCACCTGTATACAAATATACCAACACACAAATATAATGTTAATGACATCTGATGTTAATGGCTTACAAACAGAGTGAAGCCAGTTAACGTGTTATACTACTGTCTTTGTTACAAATTAGATTGTTGATAGTAGTCATTTTTATTCAGAAATCTAAAATATAAGTAATTAAAATGTAAAGAAAATAATATAATTGAACTTTTGAATGATTTGATTTCCAATACCCGGAAGAAATACCTTACGACTGTGGGTGTTGGCGTTGCTAGCGTGAATTTTTGGATGATTAAAGGCACATGTGCAAAAAATCAAGATTTTGCTTAGCCAACTCTTATTTTAGCCTTCTTTTCTTGAGCTAGGTATCAGAAGACCTATACGAAGTGACAATTTTTAATAAATACATCATTTTAGATTTGTCTTTTAAAATATGTCTGGGGTTAATGTATAATTTATTTTTTCTACTTTTAATTTTTTAGTACAAAAATATTTTAATGAAATGTTTTATTTTAACTTAATCTTCAAGTTGTTTCTCTACTTTTGCGTACTCTAGTGTTCAGAGAACGACTTGACACACCAGATTCCATGATCGTTCCACCTGTTCAAGGTCTTAGAGGATATATTTCATTTCTTCAGGGTCTGGTTATCGGCTCATTATAGAAAAAGGGCCCAAGTGTGATTCCGATGAAGTGACCGCTCTCCTCAGTAAACACATTGCGGGCACGGAGCCTTCCCAAGAAATAGGTTCCGAATTGAACTATCAACTGAGAAGAGAAGACGTCGGAAAATTTCAGCCCATGTTAAAAGATTTGGAAGAAAATACTGGTGATCTTGATATAAAGAGTTACGGTCTGTCACAAACTACGATGGAAGAAGTTTTCATAAGGTAAAGGCGCACTTTTTAAACGCTGTCATTTAGTTTATGGACTCTGTCGTTCTCGGGGGAGATTTTTGAGCGAAACACAATTTTCTCGAAAAGCATATTTACCACTGTCAATTCCCGGCGGGGCCAGAATGAATCGCTTACCTTTTCACTTCGATGTCCCAGTTCATATCTAGCTGTGACTACCGGAAAGCGAACCTTCCTTCATCTATCCTCCTCCTCCTAGTATCAATAACTTTAACTGCTACTAACTACTTCTACTAACCCCTCCACGTGGGCCAAGTTGTTTATAAAACCCAGCCAATCGGTCCACCTACTACCAATAACCTACCACCCACCTCCTACCTCTTATCGCCCCATGTAGATAAGCTTCAATAGCACTAAGCTACATCTCCCTTTTACAAACACTACAAATGATAGAAAATTTCTTGGACCAGATCAGGAGTAAGTAATCCTGAGAAACGTGATTCTACTACATGTTTCCTTATGCGTTTAGATCCCAAGCGTGGAAATAAATTGTACAAATCACTCAAGGCGTCAAGATTTTGGGGTTTGCAAGATTTTACGTGTTCTACAATATTTCGTGCATGTTGAATTCAAAAATAGCATTTATATTTCTCTATCGTGTAATGTTTTTTTTATAAACGTAAAAGTAAAATTTGGAAATTTGGCGAATACGTGCTTTTATTGCTGAAACGCTATTACCAAATTTCATTTTTAAACGATAAAGAATACTTAACCAAAAGAGGGTACTGAAAAATGAAACAACAATGTTGCTTAACAATGTATATGATGTCAAGATGTTGAACCATTTGTAACGCTATGTCGCTGAGTTTGAGTTCGTATGTAAAAGAAATTTTTATGCAGTGCTTTTGTCCATTTGGGTAGAAATGATGATAGAATTTATGCTTTAACGATATATTTTCATTTTTTATTTAGTACTTTTTATTGGATTTTTTACTTTCTCAT